>JAGDQP010010801.1:0-54698 GCA_022664845.1 Lepisma saccharinum
AGCGATATCAAGCATAAGAGGCTGAGTGAGAACTCAAAATTTTGCCTGTATTGGTTTAGACGGGAAGTGGACAAACGAGATAAAGTGTCCTCTCCGCTTCCTGGCTTCATATATTCACGAAATTTTTAATGGCAGCAGTCTGTCCAGTATTGGCTTCAGATAGATGTTATTGCGCGTGACTCATGTTACTAATTGTGATTGTATCGTCCAGTTCCAAATGCTGTTTATATACATTGTTACGCGCATCAGATGATTCTAGTTATGAGCAAAACTGTTTCTATAAATAAAAATGTAAGAATATTTTCGCAAATTTGCAATACGTGTGTACCTCATTTGCTGGTACTCCCCAGCGAGTCGCAGTTTTAGATTCACTCGTTAAGAAACGGTTACCCCAGGCTAGTAATATTCGTTGAAACTTCCTGCCCAGAAGCGTAAATACTGTCATGAACTGTCTTTAATACTCGACAGAAGAATTTCGATCGTCAGGAGCCGTGGACTTGTTAGATTATGGTTCAAAATAGATTGGAGAAAATGTTTAGTGAATCTTCAAAGCTTATAAAAATGATATTAACAATAATAGTCACACAAATTTCTAGCCACGAAAAATTGTAACAAACTATCAAATTCTATCCTCAATATTATAGCTACGACATTTTTCTAAGTTTTCTCAAAATCGTAGTTAATTGACTAACGTCCATTCATTTGATAATCTGTTCACTTCTTCCTTTGTGTATGTGTTACATAATTTAATCATACGTTGACTGATTGTGAGTGATTAGCTACCCAGTCCTCTTTCACATAGTTACCCGTAAATTTTCCTTGCCCAATTACAAATATTTAATTGTATGTATATTTCGTAAGCCCAAACTTTTTCCTAAAGTGTTCGTGCCCCCCCCCCCCCTACACTTTGTGGTTTGCGGCGGGCCTGAATGCAACACCCAGTGGAGACAACCACTGGCCGCCACTGAAGATAAGAATAAATAGTCGATTAAAGCAGCTTTCTATGCTGTGAACATATCATATTGAGCTCAGTGTCTTGAGGTGGACACTACTAAATCTGGTTTCAAGTCCGGCTAGAGTCAGAAATCTTGCATCCGCTGACACTGAGGTAGGCTAGTATAAAAAACAAACAGCTTACAGTCTTGTTGTGGGTAACGAAACTCCACAAGAACTCCTCACCAACTAATCGACGACATTCTGCATGATGTCACAGACAAAGTAAACATTATAGTGGCAAAACTTTTGTAATGATGTTATCCCACAACTTAAAAAAAATGTATCTACACATCGAAATATGCAGAAAATAAAATCTATTTCCACACTGATGACTGAGCCCACAAAAGTGGAGAAACCAGAGCAAAGACAATAGAACTGGACTTCCTCTGAACTAAACAAAATTTTCAACTCTCACGGAGAAGGAAAACAAATCTTATAATAAAAAAATTGAAAGAACAAAGGTCTGCCTTAAGGTCACCACACCTTAAAAAAAACTAACTTGTTAGACAAACGAAATTCAACTTACAAAACACGTAATAAGCCATACTGACTCACCTTCGGAAGTGTAATGTTCTCAAATCTAAAAAAAAAACTTTAAAAACTTACAAATTAATATTAATAAAATTCTGACATCCGCGACATGTAGGCAGACGTACTGTATAATTATTCTTGAGCTGTTACTAATACGAAAGGAAAAGAATATATAAACTTTTTATAAAGAGGACAAAGATAAACGACTGACTTAAAAACGCACTATAAATAAAAAATAAAAACACTTCTTAATGTATTTTTCTCATTTTCGATTTTTTGTGTGAGGTCAGTGCAATTACTGTAACAG
Organism: Lepisma saccharinum; assembly: GCA_022664845.1. Taxonomy (NCBI): domain Eukaryota; kingdom Metazoa; phylum Arthropoda; class Insecta; order Zygentoma; family Lepismatidae; genus Lepisma; species Lepisma saccharinum. The sequence goes on from JAGDQP010010801.1 coordinate 1,835, forward strand.
GCAATTAAAATTAACCTACATTGGGTAGCATGTTACAAGTGCAAGTTGCTAATTGTTTTAGTCATAAATTTGGGTACGAACTCTTACAAAATATAAAAATTGAAAAAAAAAATAGCATTTTTCTTTACCTTTTATTGTGTTTCTATGTCGGTTTGTCTTTTAAAAGAAGTTCTTTTTACGTTTTAATGAGTTTTATATTCTCAAACCCAGAGGCGGGGCAATTGCCTCCTGTCCCCCTAAATGACGCCTTTGTTGGAGACGTTGGCCTGGTGCCTCACGACACGACTAAAGCGGTCGGCATCAATCCACGAGTCACAGAGATCAATCGGTCGGCATCAATCCACATATATGGTGAGATATCCTTAAAAGAATCTATGACTTGTGAGAGTGGAAGATTCGGACTTCATGCCTCACCTCACACTGTGAAATATATAGAAACAGGTTGTAAGACCTTCAGAACAATTATGAGAGTATATTTGGACGTTTGTTGTGTGTATTTGGGGAAATTAAAGAGAGGAATATTTCGTTACAAGTTCTTACATTAGACTGTACACTGTACAGGCCATGTAAAATTGGTGTTCGCCAATTTTGTGAACGAAAAATACGTGTGAACGAAAGAGGAAAATTTGGCACCCAATTTTTTTCTGAGTCTGCACACCAAATACAGGAGGAATGTGCAATAAATAAACAAATAAATAAAAATAAATAAATAAATAAATAATGTTCAGTTTGACAATTAGTTCATTAAAATGTAAAGTTAGAATATTTATAAAATGTATTGAGTATCAGTTGTGACCTTTTTTGAATAATATGGAAATTATTTTTAGCATGTTAGTAATGTATTCATCTCAAATACATATAATATGCAGAGTACTTACCTGACATCATGAGGCATTGGAAGCGTGGCACCTCGGTCCAAAAGTATCTTGATAATCTCATAATTATCTCGATGTGCGGCCAAAATCAAAGGTGTTATGTCGGGAGTGAACGTGGCCGTATCCGCTGGCAACGCCTCCCAGCTCTAGAACAGAGAAGAAAATAATCACTATTGATGTATTGTATTTGTGGTTTCCTGCTTTTTCTTTATAACTTGTTTATTATTGTTTGTACATTAAGACCATATTGTTTTGTTTGCGTATGAAAGGGTAACATAAATCTGTCAACTTGGCAGTTTACAACTCACTTGACAACTAATTTGTGGTCGCTTGTTATTTTAAGTCGTAACTCGTAGTTTAGTCTTGTGTTGTAAGTAGTAGATTTTGAAGAGTGAATCCCCACTGATTGAGAATATTACCAATTTCTGTTAATTAATTTATCAAGATGGTGGTCGCCAATAGTAGACAAGCATTGACAGTGTTGATACGATAATAACTCATATTTCTCTTTCTGAGCATGCATGCTTAGAATCAACCACACAGCAGTTTACAACGTTCCAGTGTTGCTTCCGGTATCAGTTTTCTTGCTCCACTAACTCATATACTTTTCCTCAGTGATTCCGCCAGACCTCCCCAAAGTCTCGACAACATCCCCCAACTTTAAAATTTTTGCTCTGAAATATCCGATAGAAACCGTACAAAACTTCACTTACACCTTCCCAATTTTGACTTTACACCCCCCGCAAACTGAAAAACCTGGCGGAAACCCTCCTTTTCCGTACAATGAAATATTAATTCTCACAACTAAATGGCTGATAGAACACAAATGTGTGGTTACTGTAGCGCAATTATTGCCGTAACTTCAAGAAATATTCACAATATCATTCAGAAGAACCACACTGTAAGCTTTTGCCTTGGTCAGGTGCAGTCCAGCTTTGGTATCGAAATTCATTCATAATTTTCCTGTATTTTAGAATCCATGCTAGAATATTCCACAAAGATTGTATAATAAATTAAAGGAAGATATACCATACATGGCACCTTTAGTTGTTAACTTAATATCGAACACCAATCTGCCACCTACACTCCGATACATATACTGATAGGCAAATTGAAGCTAAAACTCTTTCTCACAGTAAATTCGTATTACATGCACTTTCGTACGCTGCCATCGGATCCGCTCTAAATTTATAGTATATATTTATTTGCGATTATTTTTGTTAGAACGCATTATTTTATTTATACCAGCCAATGAGCTAACAGATTTAGTCTTATGTTGACATATTGCTTTATGAAGCAACATTACGCAGTGCTAGAAACAACATTACGTAATTTGTCTTCTTTAAACTTAAGAGACTGATGTCAAAATTGGTGTTTCTATATTCTTACCTAAACCTTTCTCTTGGAATGTTAATAATAATTATATGATACACACTTCAGGTGAATACTCCTCCTAGATTGAATGGGGCCAAATCACGAAAGTCTTAAAACAGTGTTTTCACTCATCTACAAGATGGCAGCAAAGCGCATTCATGCTAATATATAATAAAGCTTAAAATAATCCGATTTTCCCTGTGACCTGAATTTCCCCGATGTACTATACAGGCTATAAGGAAGATTCTTACGTGCCTTCCTCATTCAACGAAAAACATCTTTATTTTAATAAAATAAAAAGTTAATTACTTGTTATTGTTAACTAAGATAGCATGTCAGCTTGTAATAAGGTTGTCAGTCAGTTGCTTTGAACTTGTCAAAGTTGATAAACAAGCATGAAAGAAATTTGTTGGAACAACATGGTTGAACAACGTTGTTTCTTGTTGTCATAACTAACCTAATTTAAGTTTGTTGGAACAAGTAGTTATGCAAGGAAGCGGTTAAACTTGAAACTTATTTGGATATTTTAGAGTAGCACTTCCGCTGTCATCTTAGTGTGCTGAAGTCCATCACAAGGCAGACTGCTTCGCCATAAGCTAATCTTCGCAAACTTCCACCTAGTTCTTGAGAAAAATTCAGCTATATGTTTTAATTATCTGTATTTTGACTTGAAAAGCTCCAATTTTCGGGATTAACTGCATAATCAATAGAAACAAATTCCATTGAGATTTAAGGTGCCTGTACAAGAGTTGAGACATACATGCCTAAAAGTCTTAAAAATTAAATTAAAATAAATATACATTATAGCATAACAATAGAACGATACAATTGGAATGAAATATTTTGTTGACGTAGATATGCAAGACGGGTTTTCGTCTTACGACAATTCTGAGAATATTCCAATTTCGTTATCACTTTCACCCAAGAGTGGATAAATTGCCCTAACAAGTTATTCCCTCAAAGACAAATGGAATCCTGATTAATAAGAAAAAAAAAAACAGGAGCGAATGAGAAAAGTGATAAATAACATAGATAGAATCGTGTAAAAGGCGACACGAAGAAAAATTATTACTGCACAGAACTTCCATACAAAAAAAGAAGAGAAATATTGATTCTGAGGAAACTATAAGTTGGCGCAAGAAGAAAATGATAAATGAATGAAACTAGAGACTGAAGGAGGATAACATTTCGTTCCCACGCTAGAGAAATGACGATGGTGAAATATTACTGAACATAACAAGAAATAAAATTAAAAAAAAAGAGCGAATTCCGAAGGAAAAACAAAAAATAACGACAAAGTTGAGAAAAAGAAACCATATCTGATGATAGAAACAAATCTTTCCTACATTAATTTTATTGTTGGCTTCAAATTATTTGGGAGCTTTCTTCTAGTATAGGTTTCAGTTATATAGGAGAATATTTCATTTCCAAAAGTAACGAATTAGTTAGACTTTCATTTGTTTAAGAAGCTCATCAGCTGGAGGTGAAGATATAGACTCAGAGGATCCCGCAACTATGCCGGGGGTGCAAAGCTGGGAATAAAATGTACCTTTCCAGTTCTCTTCATTGTCACATTAATTGGTTTCATTTCGACTAATTTACAGTTAATTCTCGAGAAGTGTAATAGTATTTATATAGTATTAGGAAGTAAGAAACAATACTAGTTTTATTTTATCTGTATATATATATATATATATATATCATCATCATCATATTCAGCCGTTTTCTATCCACTGCTGGATGAAGGCCTCCCCCTTTTCTTTCCACATATCTCGGTCTGCTGATATCCTCATCCATGTAGCTCCTGAAAAACGCTTGATTTCATCTACCCATCTTACATTTGGACGTCGTCTCGGTCGTTTCTTTTCTCTAGGAATCCACTGTAGTACATTTGTCGTCCACCTTCCATCTGTTCGTCTAGCTATGTGACCGGCCCATCTCCACTTCATCTTCTTCGCAGTCTTGATTACATCCTCTACCTTTGTTTGTGCGCGAATCCATTCATTTGTCTTCCTGTCCCTCCTGTTTATTACTAGCAGCATCTCTCCATTGCTCTTTGTGTGACTCTCAGTCTTTGAGTCATTTCCGCATTTAATGTCCAAGTTTCACAGCAGTACATCATCACAGGTAAGACACATTGATTATAAACTTTATCGCTTCAGACACACTGGTAGTTTGCTTTTGAAACTAAAGTATAATCTTCCAAACGAACTCCACGTCATTTTGCATCTTCTATTTATTTTATCAGTCAACTTGGCATTCGATGTTTTGAGCTGGCCTAGATAAACATCAACTATGCCTATTGTCTCTCCGCTAACCTTTATTTCCCTTTGCAGCATGTTGATTGTACATGACCTTTGTTTTACTTAAATTCATTTTAAGGCCTGAACTCTCATTATTCAGTTCTTCCATTCTGGTTTGTAGTTCTTCCGCATTTGAAGCAAATACGACTATATCATCAGCGAACCGTAGGTGATGAAGATATTCGCCATTAATTTTTATTCCAACTTCATACTAGTTTAAATTTTGGGACACTCTCTCCAGGACCGCACCCAACAGTTTTGGGGAGATTGAATCTCCTTGCCTTATCCCCTTTCCAAATTTAATTTTTTCACTTTCTTGGTGTAGTCTAATGACAGATGTGGCAGTCGAATAAATGTTTTGCAGTAGCTTGATGTACGCATTTTCGATACCTTGATGTTCAAGTGATTTAAGTACTGCTGACAAGGAGACCGAATCGAAAGCCTTTTCAAAATCTATGAATCCCAAACATAATGGAAGTTCATGTTCATTAGTCCTTTCCATAACTTCATTCAATGTTTGTATGTGGTCCATTGTGCTAAATCCACAACGAAATCCGGCTTGTTCCCTTCCCTGGTTAAAATCCAAGTCCGGTTCAATATGATTCAAAATAACTTTGGTGAACATTTTGTATAGAACTGACAGTAAACTAATTGGTCTGTAGTTTTCGACGCGTTCTTTGTCCCCTTTCTTGTACAACAAAATGATAACAGCATTATTCCAATTTGAGGGTATTTCTCTCTTCCTCAGGCACATTGAGAATAATTTCGCAAGTTCCTCTTTCATCTTTTCACCTCCCCATTTAAACATCTCTGCTGTGAGTCCATCTTCTCCTGGCGACTGTCCGTTCTTCATCCCTCGAATTATTTTATCCACTTCTTCTTTCATTACGTCTGGGACATCTACATCATTTTCTTCTGAGTCTTCATTTCCTAGCTATTCTTCGGAGTAGTACAATTCTCTGTAGAAATTTTCAAATATTTTTGTGATTTCTTCCTTATTCCGTGTTACGGTCCCGTCTGGTCTCTTTACTGCAATTATTTGCTTTTCCCCTATCATGATCCGCTGTTTCGTTTTCTTCAGGCTCATTTTCTCCTCGATTGGATTTCTAACAAGATTTTCGTTATATCTTCGTACATCCTCTCTTATTTTCTTCTTTAAGGTTTTATTTAGTTTTATGTATTCAATCCTTTTTATGTAATTTTCCTCTTCTTTCATTTCCCTTCTTTTCTTCGTCAAGAGTTTAGTTTTATCTGAGATTTTGCTCTCTTTTTTCTTTCTGGTGCCTGCTATTTCCTTGGCTGTTTCTCTTATTATCTCCGTCGGTATTTTATTTCTGCTATTGATGTCTTCTTCATCCTCTAACTCTTCCAAGGCGCTAAATCTGTTGCTTAGTTCTATCTCGAATGTGTCTGTTTTTCCCTAGATTTTCCAGGTCTAAAAGTGGCGGTTTTCCTCTGATAAGCTTCTTTCTCTCAAGTCTAGTATTTAGTTTCAGCTTTTATCTCACCATCCTATGATCACTCAAGACTCTGAAACTGTTCAAAACAGAAACGTCTTGCAGAATTGCCCTGTTATTCGGTAGAAATGTGTCTATTTCGTTTTTGGTCCCATTTGGGCCTTTCCATGTCCACTTTCTCAGGGGGCGCCTTCTTGAAAAATGTATTTGAAATGAACAGTCTGTTGGCTTCTGAGAATTCCACTAACTTCTCTCCTCTCTTGTTTCTTTTGAAAAATCCAAAGTTTCCAACTTTCGTGTCACTGTTCTCTTTGGCTCCTACTTTCGCATTGAAGTCTCCCATTAAAATTTTGTAATGCAATTTGTTACTATCCAAAATCTTCTATATCTCCTCGTATAGGTCTTCGATTTCCTCATCCGGATGTGATGATGTTGGAGCATACACTTGTATAATTTCCATACTGTATATGTTGTCTATCTTTATTACTACCGGTGCGATTCTATCTGAAATTCCTTCTATTTCTGCGATCCGTGACTTCAGGTCTTTATTAATTATAAAGCCAACGCCTGTCGGTTTTCTATTTTCTGTTTCTTTAAAGTATACCGTGTGCCGTGACGGTAGTTCCAACTGTTCTTCATTCTTCCTCGACACTTGTGATAGTCCTATGATGTCCCACTTAATCCTCTTAAGTTCATTCTGCAATTCTTCTAATTTGTCCTCTCCTGCAAGTGACTGACAGTTGAAGGTCGCCACGTATAGGTCTGTTCGAGTTGCCGTGTCGGTATTATGGCAGTCTACAGTCAAAACCCGAGCATTTTGACCCTCTGACTTTCTGCAGGACTGTCCGCTGCCGTTGCCAGCTGCATTCCGTCCTCCGGGCAATGAAGTCCTCCGAGTCTGTTTCCTTACTTCTACCATCATGTGTAAAGAAAGGAGGGGTGATGACATTTGACTCACCACGCTGTCTGCTAATGTGGGTTAGTGAGCAGCCCATCCATGTTCGTTCGCCAAGCAGTTGCTTGGGTACTAACAGGCCCTACGACGTGAATATATGGATTGGACATTAGGCGTCTACCCCGGTCGGTTCCCTTAAGTCTTAGCAAGAGGAATTAAGGGGTCTTCTCCCAGTTAGTGGCAGAAGGCTTTTGAGGCGACAGTCCCGGTTTGCCGGTCCTGTCCCAGTTTATATATATATATATATATATATATATATATATTTAGAAATACACCATCGTGTCCCTCCACCATAATGGATACTGATTGTCTTCCTAATTTCTTGATAAACATTTCAGTTTAGATGTTGTTTTTGTAGGGAAAATCCTGTAGTGGGCAGTGCATATTAGTCACGTGTTTGAGTCCTTCTGTTTAGAAAGAAGAATTAAAATAAAGCGGATAATCTAATAAGTACAATAAAACAAGATTGGTGTTTCCTTCCATCGACTCCAACAAACCATCAGATTAAAAAAAACTTATTATTTCTTATTAACGTTGAATATTTTAACAAAGACAATAATAAGAAAGACAAAACATAAGTTAAAATAAGTGGATAACAGAGATCGACAGTTAAGACTACAATATTGTAAGCTGAAAGGACGAAGGAAACCTGAGCACCGCCACTGACGAAATCAGTTTGAAACTAAACATCGCACGTTTCAGAGTGAATTTACCTAACCAAATGTTTCTTTTCTAAAAAATACAACTGAAGATTTGATTCACCCAGAGTGTTCTTAGTCATTTTTTAATGCACAATACAAGTAGAATACAGTTAATGTCATTGACCTGGCAAACGTCGGAAAAGAGGTAGGTCTGATGTCTAACTATATGTTAGTAGCATCGAACTAAAGGCAGGCCTTTTGGCAATAACGGTCCAATCTGAACAGTTTCAAACCTCCCCTAAATTGAGAAATGGAATGATGTGCTGAAAAGTTTCGATAATCACTCTGAAGGATTTGAAGTAGAACCATGTAAGTTCCACATTATTCAACATAAAGTTTTCTAAGTTGTATAGTGCTGTTCTACCACCATACCAAGAACCTTCTCTGCTGACTTTTGGATTTTGACCTTTATACACAGTGTATTTCCATTAATTGATATTTAGTCTGAGGTGTTTAATGAAATCATATTTCTTAACCACAATACAACCAAAAGACAACTTTGGGGCCCAGGTTAGGGATAATACCAAAATCAATTGTTGCTGAAGCAGAACGATAACCTGACACTAAGATCGGACACTCCCGCAGCTAAAATTTTAGTGACCAAACTCTTCCAAATTTCGTAAAATCGGAATGTTAACCGGGGTTGTTGGAAAATCCCTTTTGATAGCAATCAGTAGTGCTACGTTTTGTCTTCCAACTATCTAGCTTGTGAACTAGGTAGTTTAGAAGGTTTCGATCTTCAATTCTATTTGCTAAAAACCTCTCCTGAATCAAGATGGCATGAATTCTATAATCCGTAAGGAATCTACTTCTCAAATCTATCGGTATTAAAGGTAGCAACCGTAATTAAATCCAGGACATAAAACCATTCATCATTGGTAATTTCCACTGCAGTTTCTACTATGGTGGTTGCCTTTGAAACTAACTATTCCACGCATAATGTAGAAATTTCTGAAATCAATCGCTTTGAACTGTAGAAGAGGGATTTAAGATCTGATACATTTTATGAATCTAACCACTTTTGTATTAGTAGGGCGTTCTCCTTCGGCGGCGTTGGGAGGTTGTGTAACAGTTATAACTGGAATCTGTTATTTCCTCTTTGTTGGCTAATTTTGTATCTTTTTGATCTGGATTTCTAGGATGCCTACGCTTCTTGATTGCTTGGAGTATGATTTAGTCTTCTGTAATTAGCTGGGTGGTTTCCTTTCCAAGTCATGTAGCTGATTGGTAAGTATTGTCAGACTTAATTAATAAGGCCCTTGTGAAAGACCTTATGCACATTGTAGTTGGCATCACCAAACGAGATATCTTAAAAAATCATGTGTTTGAAGTTATCATCGAGGTTGTCAGCTTCAAATCCACGATCACAGTTGGCTAGTCCACAGCACCTCTTGAAAATTTCTAAGGATGTATGTTGAAAACTAATTTTCGTTAATGGGAGTAACTATTTTTGGTCACTGTATTAAGAGCTGAAATTGGGTCACTTTCGCTGACCCGAATATAGGTGACCCAGTCCGAAACTTGCCCCGACTGACTCGGTTTGAGAATTATAACGAACTGGGAATTTTTGGTGTCGTATTTATCGTGCTCTTGGTGTAACACCTCCGGTCCTGTTCATCCCTGTAAGAAACACTGTTCAAATACAAGGAAATAATTCAAAACTCTGCTTTGTCCTCCGGATCAACGGGTTGAAATCGGGTCGCCGGGTCACACGCATAGACCAAAGTGCAGGTTCTTTTTACTTTATACAACCCTTGTATTTTGCTATGGTAGTAAACTATTTTGTTACAATAGTAGTGTAAAATGGCGCTGGTTGTATTCGTGTTAATAACTAAAATAAAACATTATGAAAATTTGGAACGGTTTCGTCATCAAATGTGTGAATAATCAAATTAATCAACGACCAGTTCAAATTAACTTTGAATTTACGAAAAAGACCTTCATGTCAAATATGCTACTGACTTCACTGTCCTCGAGAAATTTTCTAAACCACGAATCCACTTGTAGCCTGGGTTGACAAGGCTTGTCAATATATATATAAACATGGTCAACACATTTTAGCTTAATAATTCTGGATACAAGGTCTGAATATAATTACGTTGTTTTTAATGTAATGGTTTCCTATTTCTATCAGAATGAAGCGAATGAAAAACACAGAATAAAACCAGGGAAAGAATCACTGATGCTAAATGTTATGACAGCATATACTGGTTTCAAAAGACCGAGAAACTGCAGTAAAATTTCTCCAAAGTCCTACTTTTATTCCCTTTTTCCTCCATTCGATATGCTTTTAAGATATAAAAGCGGAGGAAAAAAGTGTAAAAGAAGATAAATGAAATTTAATACTCTCTCTCTCTCTCCTGTACCTCTAAAATTTCCCACTTCGATCTTGAAACGGAAAGAAGCCTTTCGTTTCTTATTCAACTCCTTTTTAATAGTGCTTTTCCATCCTTTCAGCAGTCTGAAGAAGTACCAAACATACCTTTTCCCGTCCCCCTCAGCCACCTTCTTTCCCAGTGCTAACTTTATATGGTACGTAAGAGTGGTGGCGCCACCTGCAATCTTTTTTCACAGATTTCAAACAGCTTTGAACCTTTAACGGGATAAAAGCATTGAAAAAAGAATATTTTACCGAAGGGAATATTGTGAAGGGGATAAAATGAGATGTGAGGAAAATAGAAAAGAAACAAAATTATATGACATTTTCCAAATATAAACATTTGTGAATATCATATGAATGTCTATTTTAAATGAGGAAAACAAGCTTATGAAATTGCAGGTCTTGTCACCCTGATTATGAAATGACAGTATCTGCCTCTTTTGCTGAAGAGGCTATCGTATTAATATTCGAGATTCTGCTCAATCAGTTTTAATGAGTCAGTTATTACTTATATCCACGTAACCAGGGCCCATTTAAGGGAGGGGGCTGTAGCCCCCGGGCCCCGAGCTTTAGGGGGGCCCTATGTAATTGGAAAATTTACATTACGTTTCCTACACATTCCGTTCTAATCGACTATCAAAAATTTAGTATGTTATATACATACTAATAAAAGTATTTACAGCAATTGTCAGTTCAATTCTTCCTAATTTAATATGCTTTCTTTGAATTTTGTTTTGTTTTCAGGTTAAAATTAGTTTTTTTTCGTAATTTTACATATAAAAAAAGAATATTTATTCTTCGCATTATGCTGTGATATAGCTTATTTAGAGGTAAGGTCGATGAAACAATAATACTACATGATTTTAGTCGTCTTTTGTTTGGTTTTAAATAAAAGAAAAAGAGCATTTCTATTGTTCAGTAGCCGTCTAAAACATCAATTGTCGAGGTAATATTTCCTTATCTCGACAATGCATAATGAATTTGCAGGTGTCCAGCCCTTTTTAACAATAACAAAATCGCCTCCCCTACTTTACTTTTTTAAATTTCTTTTTGAAGTCTTGCTTACAACTGAGAACCTTTTCAGTGCTGTTTTGACACTTATTGTTGAAGGTGTGTTGATGCCAACTAACGTGCATTTATTCCTAGTGTGTTAATTTCTAGTGGATTGAAAATATGGAACCCAAAAAGAAGTTAAGTGGGTCTGCGAAATGAAAACTGAAAGAAGTGAAAAGTTGCGGGTAGAGTTGAGTAAAAGTGCGAAACTCAGACTATTTTACAAGAAATAATTCGGGAGTTACTAGTGACGAAGCTTTACCAGATGAAGATCCTAAGTCCAACACCACTTCTGGTGATATTTACAGTGAAAGTGGGCCTAGTGTTCCTCTAAATACTAATAGTTATGTCCGTAAAATGGATAGAAAAGACAACGAGGCCGAGAACAGTGATCACAGTGACGTGGTAAGCAATTGTGGAAATGGTAACACGAAAATAGGTGAAAACTTGAGTGACAAATCAATTCCTCAGGATTCTGTGTTCCATTTCCATGAGGACATTTATTCATGGAAATGGAAGTGAAATGCCAGCAGCTGTGTGAGGCTTACTTTTAATGTGTATGTAATTAAAACGAACAAATCAAGGAAGATCAGTTATTCTCAATAGAAACAATATGGCCCGTCTCCTGTTCATGAAAACTAGGATAAGGTAAATTTATATTATTATTATTATAGTTACAATATGCGGCTTTCCCTTCTATTATTTATATTTTTAAATGCGATCTAATATACAAACTAGAGTATACCTAAGTACTAGAGTTAAGTGTTATACATGTTTGTGTGCCCGTTAAATGATCTTCGTGTTTTCCACATGAATACTCACAAATGGCCCCCGATCAGGCTTCAGCCCCCCCGGCCCTTACTGCTCTTAAATGGGCCCTGCACGTAACCTTGCAGAAAAAAAAATGTAAATTTTGAATTTATGGACGATTTTATTAATTAATATTTCTGCCATTCTAAATTCAATGAGCTTTTACATAAGAAAAATACATTTGTCAATCCAACTCACTTTTAACACAAACAAATACGGCACAGTAGTGGTTACTAGTGTCTAGTATTGACCTTGACACACATCCTGTGTTACAGTTGTAACATAATATCCGTGTTGAACAGTATTAAATCTCGTGCTGTGTTGATGTTTGCTGTATTAATTCAACACAATTTGATTGTTATTCAAGCAACATTGCTGGTGTTAAAAGAAAATAACAGGATAATGATAAATAAGTAAAAATGACAGATGTATATTTAATGTAAATATGTTAATGTTCACAAATATCCATGCAACAGCCCGAGTTCAAATTAAAAGGTGTTTACGCTGGCCTAATTCCAAAGGCCTAACGACCCTTGCAACTGCTTTTTAACATTTAATGTTTCGCAAGTATTTTCATGTAAATAAGGTGTGCTACAATAGGCTGCGTATCCTCGAACCAGTAAATTACAACATTGGTACAGGAGAGAAGCCAATTCGTTTTGCTACTCTCAGACCCGCAAAAGATAGAGAAAAAGCTTCACTGACCAAGATGTCGGCAGGTTTATAGTGTATTTTACGTTGGAGAGATGGGAGCACATTATCAGACCTCTTCTATACATGGCATTTTGTGTCGAGAAGCAATCAAGCAGGCCGCAAAACGTTATGCTGTTCTATGCACTTACTGCGTGTTTCGGGTGTAGTAGGGCAAGAGGAAGAAAGAAGAAGTAAGTGTTTCCAGTGTCTTTTTGCAAGCCGTAACTACTTGGAGAGAAACCTCTGAGCAACTGGCCTAAAGAGCGCCTGACAACATTTCGGCCGAAAAATAAAATCTGTGTTTCTTTTACCGCTCGCGTTCTCTAGAACTCGATTTAAGACTTTCTTTTCTCAGAACGCGAAAGCAGAAAATATCGACGTAACTGCATAAAAGCACCCATTACCTTCCATTGTTTTTCAGAATGGGCTGTTTTTCCAGCCTTCTTTATGCACCAGAGAAACACCGTACATAAAGGGTCTCAAACTTAAAAGGCAACGGTACTTGGCTAGTGGGTCCGCAAAATAAGCTTCCAATTTAACATTAATTTACACATATTTCAGGAATAACATTGTTTCATCCAGTTCCTTCGAAGAAATGACTCAATGGCCCCTCAATGTGAGGGTACTTAAATGAAGACCTTGTAAACTATTTTCTCTGTAGACGTAAGTATTATCAAAATCGAAATTTCCGTGTGTTTGTATATGGGTTATTAAAACATCCTTTATTTCTAAGAAAAAGTACTTCTTTTTCGTGAAGCTTTTACATAGTTACCATTATAATGCCATGTATTACGTTTAAGGGAGATATCAATACTTTTTTCTTCGAAATAACGTTATGAAATATATTACTACAAATGTGTAAAAATCCATGTTAAATTGGAGGCCTATTTTGCAGACTGCCGTCTCCACGTACCGCTATTTGTGGAAACAAATGTTACATCCTACTTTAGAATTTTCAAAATCTAAAAACACAAAATTGCCGCAGACTACTTAAATAATTTTGCGGGCCTGCAACAATTAGGTATTGTCCTTCTATTTCATCTAGTGAGCCATTGTGTTTTGTGGGTAAGGAACTATTTTCGCATTGATTGAAAGTATTACACACGATCTGTAAGACTAACTGCAATCATAATATGTTTAAAGATGTAAAATAGTTTACACTAACAAGGAAATTATCATATGGTTGTCGCGCAAATCTGATGCAAACATACGGCATCTGATTGAGGATGAAAAGATATGGAGATCACCAAAATTTAAGCTGTTAAGGATCATAGGGAGCGGAGCTAGGAAAGAGGAAACATTGAATGGCGGCAAAATTAGAGAAAGGCAGGAATGAAGGTGCAAGTTAATATCTTGCAAAGAGGCAAAGAAAGCCAACCAAAAGGAATATACCAACGATAAGAAGGGCATCAAGGACTAGGAAAGACCATACGCAGTGCTGCCAGCTCTGCAGAAATTTGAGATAGCGAATATAGTACAAGATAGCAATTCAGGCACAAGAAAAAGGAATAAGTAACACAAAAGACAATAGGGAAAACTGGACACATGCGTGAAAAGGGTGAAGGATAGCCGTGCGTGAATAATTCATGTGAGGGAAGACAAAGGTTGTCCCTGATTTTCCGCAGTCCCACCAGGCGAATGCGTGGATGGTACCATCGCGCGGGCCAGAACCGCTTCCTTCTCCTGTCCTAGCCTCAACTGAAAGACAGATGTGGCCTCAGAGTTGGACACCCCAACCCCACACTGTGTCCTTTCCTGGAACAAAAAACAAAACGGCTAGAAGACCCCGTAGTTGCCGCTGTAATATAAACAAGACCAGATGACGTGGCACTACAAATTACTGAAGTTGCGGTGTAATGTGCCATGCTATGGGCCACGGGCAACGCGAGTAGAGAGGGAGTGCACACGTAGAAAGTGCGCAGAGTGTGTGGGACCTAAGGGCGAAAGACGGAACCAGTGCTTGTGGTGGTTGGAGTAAGTGCGAGCGAATGCTGGTGTGTGTGTGTGTGTGTGTGTGTGTGTGTGTGCATTCACACGAAGTGTCATTGGACACAGAGTGCGGTGGTACTGTGGAGGCTGCTATGTAAACAAGTTGCGGGTAGTTGTGTTAATGGTATATTAGCAAAAATACGACCTAACAGGTCAATTGACTTACTATGGTTCATACTTGGAATACGTAGAAGGCAGAGATTTGAACGTAGGTAGAGCACGGATATTGTGAGATGTGAGGGCGAGATATTGAAGTGGTTCTGGGTATTTTGTAGGGGACGAGAGTGCGATTTACTAGGCGCATCATGTGTGTACAGAATGCGACAAGCTGTGGTTGTTAGCGGATGTGTTCGGTATCTCGCAGGAAACTCCAACGTGGGAGAAACGTCTAGTTCCAGAACAGATTAAAACGCAGTTGCGTAACGAAGAAGTTGTTGTGGATGAGTTTAACACACTAATGTTAGATGACGAGGGCATTCAAAGTGATTTCGGTGATGATACAGCGTTAAGAGGAGGAATGACGTTGCTGGCAGAACGAAGTCCATCAATCGTTGAGCACCACGAAAGCAGTAGTTCGTCATCTTATGCTCCATTACCATCAAAGAAACCGTTCACATAATTCCCGGACAATTACTTGACCGATGCATACAAGATCTGGACCAAGTAGCCCAGAGAGACGGAGCCTTCCCAGCTGTGTCCTCCTGGATTAGTGATTGACATGGCAACGCGTCCAAAAATCACTTCCGTTATGGCACAAAAACGCAAAATAAGTCAGTCTTGCAAAAATTTGAAAAGATATAACGCCTTGCAGACGCCGGCATTCCTTACAAAAACGCCTTAATAATGCTGTACATAGCATTTCTTCCCAATGAGACAATGCAATGCAATTATTCACGACCACACAATACGCATCTGGGCCATGAATATTAAGGAAGAAATTGATCTACACACCACCCAGATTATGGGTCACGTGCTTCAAACGAAAACACAAAATAGGTTCTCGCAAGATTACACAAAGTTAGTACGCGAGTCGACGTTCATGCCACTGCTGTTCAAACAACCACCGCAGACTTTGTTCATGGGATCAAGTCTTTCATTGCCGAGCTTGAGTTGACTCCAGAGCAGGTCCTTGATACAGATCAGTCCGGATTTGACAAGAGTTCTATTCTGGCAGAACTTTTGCCATGCATGCCATTCTTTGGTGGCATGGGTTCAATCGCAACATCGTCGTATTCATATATGATTATACCGGTGATTGAAATGGATGGCACACTGATTCCACGCATGTATGTTCTTGTTGAGGAGCCCATGATTACTTTCCAGCAAGCATAACCACTGAATTCCCTAATGTGAAAGCATATGCAAGTAGAGCAGTGAATTTGACCAAACGCGATTTGCAAATCTTCCTGGAGCAAGTTTTGTGGCCCGATCTGCAGGGTAAGGATCGTGTTTTGCTTTTTGTCAACTCCTGGGTTGCAGACAAGGATGATGATCTCTACAACAGGACAGTTCCTGACGGTGTTGAGTTCTATACGAAACTGATTCCTGCGAAATGTACAGGTCTTCTACAACAAACTGATGTGGTGTTCTTTCGTCCATTCAAAAAACATGGTGAAGCTCATCACAGATACATTGGTGAAGCTCATCACATATACATTGGTATTCTCATCTAGCATTAAAGTGTGGCAACACGAGACCTTTCTCCGCCTTCAGTCCTTTGTTCATTACCAGTTTTCCGCAAGGCGATTCCAAATGATGATCCGCTTTGCATTCTTCAAATGTGGCTACTCTAGTGAACATCCCGGGCAATAACACCTTCCGAATACTGCTTCGAAACAGGACTTACAGAGGAATGCTGCATGGATGCGTGTGACCAGCTTACTTTCATCCGCTGTGCTCACTGTGAGAAATATTTGTGTATTGACCATGCATTCATTCGTGACCTTTACGTCAACTGCAGATAAACTATAACGGGTGAGTATTGTTATCTATTTTTTCTCTCTATGTGTATTCACGTGTGTCCAATATTCACGCACGACTATCGCTCACCCTTTTCACGCATGTGTCCACAGTCTTTCCTATTGTCTTTTGTGCTACTTATTCCTCTTTCTTATGCTCGAATTGCTATCTTGTACTATATCCGCTATCTCAATTTTCTGGAGAGCTGGCAACACTGCGTTCCAGATGGCATTTCCTAGTCCTTGATGCCCTTCTTATGGTTGGTATGATCCTTTTGGTTGTTTTTCTATCGCTCTTTGCAAGATATTTACTTTCACCTTAATTCCTGCCTTTCTCTGATTTTGCTGCCATTCAATGTTTCCTCTTTCCTAGTTCCGATCCCTATGGTCCTTAGCAGCTTAAAGCTTGGTGATCTCCATATCTTTTCATGCTCAATCAGATGCTGTATGTTTGCCTCGGAGTTGCGCGGCAACCATACTTGTAAGAGCAAATTGCATTGGTGGATGGCCTAATTAGAACCATACTTTTTCAAGAAATCCCCTTCAAGAACTTTATTTATGTCAGTGGCAAAAATGACGTGTAGTGACTCTACTTTCAAATGTAAATGTAATGTACATTGTAGCTGTAACAAACTTATTTAAACGTATATTACTACATTATGTAAGTTATTTGCACCTCCCCCATTTTTAAGCCCATATTCCAAAATTAAACTGTGCTATAGGTAGTTAGCTATATAGCCTATAGGTATAGGTACAGTAGTATAGGTATTGATAGTTAGGTTAGTGGGAATCGGAATCAGAAGGTTAGTACGGAAGTTAGCTATAGGTAAAGTGGGAATCTTACTCCTCAGTCGTTTAGGATTTTATTTAATTTCTTCACATTATTCAGTATGCAGATGATTTGAATTGCTTTCACTTTTATCGTTTATTTATTTTAGAGGTTACAATTTGTAGGAAATTTTCTGTTGTGAAATATAATAGAGCAAGAGATCTGAAAATATTATTCGGATAGTGATTTTTCAATGTAACTTGTAGAGTAATGCGTAACGGATCATTAGTGAAATTTAAATTGCAATGTTGTTAAACAAATGCTTTTAGAAATAAAAAAATAAAAAAACTTCTACAAAATAAGATTCCTAATTTTCTTTCTTCCTCAATCCATCCTATTTTAAACTTTATCATATTAACGTTGTATGACGATTTATTTTCATCGTCAGCAATAATTAAATACTAATTGTTTCTTGAAATGCTAACAATGGTTTTCCTCTGCTTCACAAGCCGAATATCATTATGATACGTTTACTAAGGCCCTAGCGGCAAATTTGTCACATCAGCAGGCCAAAGATTCCCAGTACTTAAATTGAGTGTTTTATTGAACATTGCGGGGGAGAGAAATTCTAACATACATACATGCATACCTACCTACCTACATACATAAATTACATACATATAGGCGCGGATCCAGGATATGAACAAGGGGGTTCTAAACCATAGTTGTGTCACATTTTCCAGTGCAAAGTAGGATTGAACGCCATTTTATCCAGTGTATAACTGGACGTCAAGCGGCGAGCTATAACCCCCTTCTTGGATCCGCGCCTGCATCCATCCATACATACACACATGTGTGTGTATATATGGTAGAATGTCATATACGTACGTACACGTACTTGATAGTATAAGGTTCCAGAACATCGGTACATACACCGTCGTTGTCATACCACATATGTTGTGGAGTAATCCGGCGTCACGTGCGACAGTTGCTCATAACTCCGCCGCTTTGTGATGTCGATTACTCCGGACATTTTCCTTGAAACTTTCAAAGGACATTGTTAGGTGCTGATGAATCAGGATTTCTTGGCGGCCAGGCAAGCACCCACTGACCTTCACGTCATTACGCACTTGCACGGCAACACACATTTTTGGTCTCTTCATCTTCTTCCAAGGCTCCGTACTGGACAGTGTTATACGGACATGATTGAACGATGGTTGGAGCCACAACTGCAGCAAGCAGGTATCATACACACTGTTGCTATGCAACAGGATAGAGCCATTCCTCCCCTTTCCACACATGTTACTGTTCAAGTGCGTAATGACCTGATCGAGACCTTTCCAGGTCGTTGGGTTGGAAAGAGATTCTGCAGATTCACCGGCCCCCTTTACCTGGCTTCTTAAAAGTTCTGATTTATCAACACCTGATAATGTTCTCTGGGGATTCATCAAGAAACAAGTTAAGAACAAACGATATCACACAACAGCGAAGCCACAAGCAGCTTTAGAAGATCCATTCACACACAAGAATTCGGTTATCTCCGCAAAGCACCTGCTAAAATATTACGTCGAATTCAACTGTGGTAAAACAACGAAGGTCTGCATACCGATGTTCTGAAACCTTAAACTATAAGGTAAGTGAACGTATATAGTAACCTACCTAACAATTACAGTACTAGAAAGAAAAGGGGTGCGACTACTTTTCGGGTGTATATAATTTTAATGACGTGTCAAAAGTCATGAGATACTTACTTAATAACGTGTGGGACCCCCTCGAGCACGGCGAAGTTGTACAGCAACTTAACGTGACAGGGACGCGACAAGTCGCTGGTAGTTCGCTGGAGGGATGTGCAGCTATGCAGTCTCGATTGCCATCCACAATTCGGTGGTTTGCAGGTGGAGGATCCTCGGTACGAATAGCCCATTCGATGATATTCCACATGTGCTTAGTAGTATTAATTTCTTGATTGAATTGAATTTTAAGTACTTTAGGAAATTTTGGCTCAAGCCCTCAAGTTCTAGGGGGTCAAATCATGCGTTGGATGTTGCCAGAACGTTCCTCAAACCAGTCGCGTACCATTTTGGACCGGTTACATGGTGCATTATTATCCAGAAAAATTCCACTCATTGTTGGCAGGATATACGAAATATATAAAGAACTGCATACGAAATATATAAAGCACTGGAGATGGTCACCAAGCAGATGAGCAACTGGTCAATGTCCGGTTAAAGCGTACCAGAGGACCCAAACCATGCTAGGTAAATAGGTCCCACATCAGTTGACAATTTGGGTCCATGGAATCATGGAGTCTGCGCTACACCCGGACCGTATCAATCGTGCGTACTACTTGGAAACTTGATTCATCTTTCCACGCTACACGTTGCCAGTCCTCTAAGGCCCAACCCACGTTTTCCCGAGGCCATGTGAGTTGCCGTCACCGATGGGCAGCGATTAGTAGCGACACACGTGTCGGTCTTCGACTGCAATACCCTAAGGAGACCAAACTGTGCAGCACTTACCTCTGAGAAACTTTTTGGGACATCCTGCATTGATTCCTGTTGTCAGAACACGCACTGTTGTTTGCCTAGACGAGTCTGCCCAGATGTCGCCGGTCGCGGTCATTCAGCACTCGTAGGCGGCCACTGCGTTGTCTCTGATGGGTCGTAATGCCTCCAATACGGCACTGACGGTCCACTCTTGACGCTGTGGAGCGAGTGAAGTTCAATGTCCGTACGACTTCTGAAATGCATGCCCCATTCGTCTAGCATCAACCATCATCCCGTGCTCAAAAACCGATAATTTCCGTCTGGTACACGGTACATGACATTTCACTGCACTCACTGAAGTCCAATCGACGGTATTGTAACTGCTTCGTGCCGTCAACTAATTCCCTCCCGCTATCTCATGACTTTAGGCAGTTCAGCATATATATGTTTGTGTGTGTTTATGTACGTTCCTTCATTCGAGTGAAGATATTCAAGAGAATATATTGTTTCGAGTCTTGCTGTTGATCGTCCTCAATCGAAAGTTTGAGGGCCACAATAGGGGTTAACCTGGGTTGTACACTCCGTATTCTTAATGCCACGCAGTTAGGCCACCCAAATTAGATTCTCTAATCGTAAAATCATGTCTGGTAAAGAAACTTCTATCTATCCTACCCGCAGTCTCTCCCACGTTAACAAAAATCAGCAAACAGCATGCACACAGAACTTTTCGAGATATTCATGAATTAGTATAAATGGATTAAAAGAATAAGAGAGAGATGAAACATGCAAAAGTTGATGCAGGGAAACCCACATGATGAAGAATTAAGTTAAATGTTTTTATTATGGGGCACATGTGGTTTCCCATAGTTGACGAAAATCTTGCTCAATACTGTAGAATGATAGATAATATACTCGTGTTTGGAAAGTGGCATGGCGTCTTGTCTGTCTTATTTTGAAAACTGTCTGAAAATAAGTTTGTTCTATGGTAGGTCTAGGTATTTGTAGAGTTTGCGTTACATGTTATGAAAGTTACTACGGAGTGCCTTGTATTGTTATCGTAATTCCTAGTTCTGAAACTGTATGTTTACATTTAAAATAGAGCCATTCCACGTATCACGTACTGACATTTAGAATACACTCTTCGACTTTAATTGACTTATAACTTCTGTTATAATTGCAACACAGGCGATTTCAGCACACTGTTGGATAGAGGAAACATTGAAGAATACATTCCCGATGAAAGAACACGTAAACAATAAGAATATTATATATTATTTAATGTTAAAATTGTCGTCACGCACTTGCAACCCGCACTTACACTCTGAAATACATTTCTCCCAAATTGTCTGAAAGTATGGACCCCCACCAAAAAAAAAAAAAAAAACACACATTAAGATGAATATGTTAAGTTTTATTTCCATAAAAAAAATCCAGAATATATTAATATAATAAGCGTATAGGAGGAAAATACAGCGTCACGCACTGACATCTGTGAATTTTTAGATGAATTTACCTTGTAAGTGCTGCTTTATCTTTGTACATTCTAATAGAAATAAACTGATTCAATTACAGATCCTAGATAAACTATCACTATAGAATATAATGCGTGACCAAAATTTTTATGTTCCAAAAATTAAAAAATTTAAATCAATATTAGAGCGATTCTACGAATAAGTGAGGCCCTGTAGTAAAAAGGTCAAACATACAGTGAACATTTCGCAGATCAGTGCAATCAGCTCTTGGAAGGTACCCAGAGCCGCAAGTACGGGAGACCAAAGGGTGCACATGACTCCTAGGGATTCCGCCAGGATTTTCAGTTTGGAGGTATAAAGCAAAAATGGAGAGTGTAAGTGCAGTTTTGCACAGTTTCTATCGTTTTCGACCGTAAAAATGTGTAAGTTGAGTGTGCGCTAGAGAATTTAGGGGTGACACCCCTACATGGGAGTCTAGGAGAATCCCCCAAACACCGGAATGGATGTGGCAAATGAAGATAAGGAAGGGGCGTTGTACATTTTTGGCTCCTTTGAAAAAAACACCAAAATCGTATATACTTCCCCTTGCAAAAATACAAGCTGCAGCCCTGGGTATACGATGTGTGTTTACTAAAAATACTTTCACAAGTCTTAGTACAAAATCATAGTGAGCTTTTGTTATTGGATAATTTAAAAAGTTAAAAAAGCTACGATGTTACTAATTCTAATTATGAGTTATAGAACTAAATATATTGGAATGCAAAATATTAAGCTTTTTTCTTTTATATCTGGTGTAGTAAAAGGTAATCCATTATTTTGCCAATAGATGGCTTCAGTGATCTGTATCTCGCGTTGTATAAGTCCGATCGGGTTCAACGAGATGGCGTTCAAACGATGAGATTGCGTACTACAAACACTGTTCAGATAGTTGTGATGAGTTGACTCAGTGTTGTGTGAGCGCGCGTCAAAATGGACACTAGCAAAGAGAAAATACGCTATATTTTACAGTTTTTCTTCGATAAAGGCGAAAACGCAAGCCAGGCGGCTGCAAATGTGAATAGTGTTTATGGTCCTGATACTGTAACAGCCAATCACGCGCAATTTTGGTTTCGTCGATTCCGTGCCGGTAATTTTGTCGTCAAAGATGTACCACGCACTGGAAGGCCACGTGTCGAACATGTCGATAAAATCATGGACATTGTCGCGTCCGACCGTCATGTAAGCACTGTTTCGATTGCCCAAGAGCTAAACATTGCACAAAAACCCGTGTGGAACCATTTGCATAAGGCTGGATACAAAAAGAAGCTTGATGTATGGGTGCCACACGAGTTAACGCAAAAAGACCTAATGGACCAAATTTCCATCTGCGAATCGCTGCTGAATCGCAACAAAAGCGACCCATTTCTGAAGCGGTTGGTGACGTGATGAAAAGTGGATCACTTACGACAACGTCACGCGAAAACGGTCGTGGTCGAAGCGCGGTGCGCCGGCGCAAACGGTGCCCAAGCCAGGATTGACGGCCAGGAAGGTTTTGCTGTGTGTTTGGTGGGATTGGCAGGGAATTATCTACTATGAGCTGCTGCTCCCCTACGGCTAAACCCTTAACTCGGAACTATACTGTCAACAATTGGACCGTCTGAAGGCAGCAATCGCTCAGAAGCGGCCAGCTTTGGCCAATAGGAGAGGCATTGTGTTCCACCAGGACAACGCCAGGCCACACACATCGATAGTGACTCGCCAGAAGGTCCGGGAGCTTGGTTGGGAAGTTCTTATGCATCCACCTTATAGTCCGGACCTGGCACCGAGTGATTACCATCTGTTCCTATCCATGGCGAACACGTTTGCTGGTGCAAAATTCGCTTCAAGAGAGGCTTGTGAACATCGACTGTCTCAATTTTTTGCCAATAGGGACAAGGGCTTCTATGAGAGAGGCATAATGATATTACCTTGCAAATGGCAACACGTTATCGAACAAAACGGCGAATATGTGACCTAAATCGGATCATTCTAACTATGGTAAGTCAAGCCTTCAATGTCATGCAAAAATAATGGATTACTTTTTACTACACCATATATATTGACATAAATGAATGACCTGTTTCTGTCGTCTTCTGTACGGCCTGGCATTTAAACTCGATTGCATGATCATGTCAGTATGTCACGCTCTTTTTATCTTCCTATATGCTATTACTACCTACAGCTTGATCTTGTTTTAATGAAAATAAAATGTCTAATATTCCCCTATTAAGAAGTAGATTAAAAGAGTTTTGCTGGGCCCATGCTTTCAGAGAGCTTGGGAAATGCATATCAAAGTGTAAGTGTTGGTTGTGAAAATGTCGGTGCGTGACGGCAACTTTAGTATTTAATAAATAGTGTTTTTAATATATACTTGTCATTTAATCGTAAAAGTGCTCCTCAGTACTTCTGCTAGCATATCATATGTCCGATTCGCATTTTTTTAACCTCTCGGAGATATACCGCAATTTGAATGTCTGTTGGTGACGCGTGGTATTGCTCGTTAATATTTTACACAGAATTTATTGTAATTAGGACAAACGTCTGAAATACTTTTTGTTCAGTATTTGACTAATGCACCACATGAAAGCACTTTACTTTTCACCAAATATTCTGCAGTATACAGTACTTTTCATAGTACATTGGAAGTATCATACTCATCGTAATCTGATAGCATCACGCACTGACCATACTACAGTATATTAATGATTTACAGAAAAACTATTGGGATTAGAAAAATAGTTCCAAACACATTTATTTTCAGAATTTCACGCTAAAACACCATACAAAAGCAATTTACTTTTCATCAAGTATTCTGCAGTGTATAGTACTTTTTATATGTAAAGCGTCACTCACTGACAATTATGTAGTCGATTTTTATAATGTTTGCCATGGCGTGAGGACGATTATTAACAAACAAACCAATAGTTTATATCAATATAGAAAATAACGAAGTTTAATTTACATTTTTTAAATTTTAAATTCCTACATTTTTAGCTGAATAATTAATTGTTAAAATGAAGTAAAATTCTAACATTATTTCGTGAATTTTTAAATAACCCCAAAACAGAAGATAATTACGTCATTGTACATTGGACTTTTTTCATTTTTTTATGTAAATATAAATCGTATACCTTCTAAGAATCGATTGCACTAATTTAAATAAATCCACGTTACATCTCAATTTTTACCATCGCGTATGACATATTCGTGGAATTGCTCTATAACGTATTTATGTTTTTTAGGCATGTAAGACTCAGGCAGGGATACGGTAGGTGAAAGGAAGCAGGAAGGAGTCGGCCGAGACTTAAGCTGAAAGTACAATCCCGGCATTGGTTGTGTGTGACAAAAAGCCTGAACGATCCTCAATCAGAATGGCCGACCGGTAGTATCTAACCCAGGACCTCTCTAATGTGTTGATTTGAATAGTTTAAAGCGTATCACCCACCCTTAATAAAGCGTACTCATATCAACCTCGTTGAGACAATTACAAATAGACATTTTAAAGATTAAATTTGATGTCTACATATAACTGTTTATCTGCGTAGGAAAACTAGTATTACAAGTAGGCCTATTATGAAGAAAACCTCTCCATGAGTGGCAAATACAGCCACAATAGTCATAATCACGTATAACTTTATTATCGGAGAGAGCACTAAGCTAAAACCACAACTGCGAGAACTCGAAACACAAAATGTGTTTACTCTCACACACACTTGCAAAATGCAGTTTCCTGCTGTGATAATATAGCTTGAAGTTACGAATCACAACAGTTCTCAAGTATAAATGACAATGCACTTACGCATATTACTAAGTCATATCTCCACTATGTCTCTCAAGAGAAAACAGACTGGCAAGTACAAACAATGTTTTCAAGACTACATTACTCCACTTGACTCTATATTTCTAAAAAGCTTTTAACTTTGGTGTTTACAAAGAGATTCTAAAGAGACTCCACAAGGATATCGTATTATTATCCTTCCCTATCCTTTGTGTCCCTACGAAATTAAAAGGAAATGACATTATCCTTCCTTTAATATTATTTTCTTGTCATATAAAAACAATAAATGTATCAATAAATAGATAAATAAAAGGATAATATACTTTCTTCCGTAACATCTTTGTTTGAAGTGATCCAAACAAAACTGAAAGCCGAATACGTATATTTCCTGTTTGTAAAGTGGCCATAACTTTGCTAGAAGAATGCTATGTGATAATTATAATTACATTCTTGATTATAAAGTCCTCCCGACGATACGAAATGATAATTGTTTTCTTGTATGTTTCTTAATTGCAAAGCGACTGTAAAACTCATAAAAGTATTAGGGCGTTCAAATGAAACCCGTTCATTGAAATTTGCTGGGACAGTAATAAAGGTATTTACATGAACTTGGTACAGCAGATACAGGAATGTATGGTAACTGTTTGAATGAGACCTATTTCTCACCGTAAGCATTCAGGCACTTGTTTCACTACACACAGATGACAAGTTGAAGGGCGCCGTACAACAGTGGTTCAAAGACTCCTCCCGTATTCAGCGTGGACGGTATTCGGCAATTAGTCTTGCAATGAAACAAGTGCCTGAATGCTTACGGTGACTACTTCTGATGTGAGAAACAGATCTTATTCAAACAGTTGCCATACATGCTTGCATCTACTGTACGAAGTTCATGTAAATGCATTTATTACTGTCCCAGCAAACTTCCAAGGAACGGGTTTCATTTGAACGTTCAAATAATAATAATATACTTTCCATAATAACCTTTTGGCTACACACGGTTCTGAGCGTAACGAAACTCAGAGGAACAGATATTGGTTTCTTTTCTTGATAACTTTCCTGTTTGTAATTCAGTTTAACACATTCGGTCTATAAGGAAACGATGTTATACTTTATTTTATAGCTATCTTACATGTTCAGTAATAAAACTTGACAGTATGACATGACAATAAGTCATGACAGTATCACTGATCACGTAAAATCAAGTAAGGTTGGGATAATTATCCAAATCTGACATCGAGACGTCAGTACTGACATTAATATGTATGAATGAATTACATATATTTTTATTAAATTTGTAAGGTATCGATGAGGCCAAAAGAACTTGGACACTAGCCTTACCGCCGAAGACCTTACAAATCTCCTGCTGAGGCCAATATGATGCTAACGAAACGCAACGCAAAGCTATCTTTTCCTTAACACAGCTCCGTTTGTAAAACTATCGTAACGGATTTGGAAGGATTCCGAAGAAATTTTAGCGTTTTTCGTACAGGAAACCACCACTAACGATAATTTTATTTTCTGCTTATCCATTTGAGCTTTGGAGGTGCCAATATGGAAATTCAGTCACTTTTTATAATTACTTAGTATCTAAATCTTTTCAAAAATCCATCTTTTTTAAAAATATATACGATTTGTATACATACATGAATTTACATTGGAATGTTAGGAATCTAAACCGTACAGTTGAAACCTGAACCTATAGGTTATGAAAAAGGAGGCAATACAGCAGTGTGTTTATCAAGTGCAAATTTACAATAAGAACATTAAAACTACATCCTTTTTCCTTTTAAAGGTGACATAAACCTTACACAAATCAATTAATGGTGATAAAGATGTAACTTTGAGTTCATAAAATCCAAAAAGTCAGGAAAATAGGAAAAAGGCAGTATCACAAATATTTTTCCGTACATCAATTTTGCCCTACAAAATATCCTCAATTTTGAAAACATCTTTTGTCCATTCTAATAATAATAACGTTTTCTTTCCTTCTCCTCTCTCGTCCATTGAAGAGCTCAGTCTTTGTTACATAATGGATATTGTGTGTAGTGGAAGATTTTTGGACGTTTTCTTATTCTTTTCTTCCGGGTGGAAGTGGAAGAGAAAAAACATTCAGAAACGTTCACAGAATAAACGGAGAAAAGAAAGAAGGCTTGAAAGTGAAATTGCTGTCGGGATGTTTTGTGTGGCTGTTGGAGGCAAAATATGGCAACGGTCCAATACAAGTAGAAGCGCAGAGAAAGAGGAAAAGATGCTGTTCTGGAGAAGAGTTGCAAACTATGGGGAACAAAATTAACGGTAGTAACTTTTCATAAATATATTATGGCGCGGACAATAACACTATAAAAATAGGAGACATAACGTTCATCCAAAAAATGGAGGCAGCTGAGCTGCCTCCACTTTTTGGATTAACCTACATTCAGTCAGTTTTCGGTTGAACGTTTTACTTTCCATAAAATTTCAAAATGCGTGTATACGTTACATATATATGAGTGTTCCAACGTATTTCATTCAATCCGAGCATTTTTTAAAAATAGAAAAGAATAAAAGGAAATATTCCTTTAAAATTAAAAAAAAAAAATAGTTGATTATTAACACGTTTTTGATTTTACTACGAGGAATGTCTCGTGGAAAAAAGGAGAGATGCTTTTGGTACAGTGTAAATATTTATGCCTACCTTAATTTCTCGGCCCACCAGTAAACTGTTTGTTGTTCACAGTGTAAAGGCAATGTAAACACTCAAACTGGTGGGGCGTTCAGTGACATGCAAGTAACGTTACTCCTGTTACTGGATTATAGAATATCCAACTAAGGCTTAAACTTCATCCACAAAAGTACGTAACCTCAAAATTTCCTGTTTAGCTTACACTTCGATTAGAAAATGACCGAGTTTTAAGCGTAAAATAAGTTGAACGTTCACGGACAAATCACTTTGGCCAGTTTCAACCCAGTTTCAGTTAACGTTAAGCTATTACAAATAAAGTGTTTAACTTTAAAATGGAGTTAATTTTACCAATCTTTCCACTAAAAGGCTTACACTATATCCATGTTTAAGAGTAAATACAACAAAACGCTAATTTTCGACTTTTATTTCTGAATAAAGCGGAGTAACTTTCATCCATTTAGTGTTTCCACTTTTTACAGTGAATAATATAGCTGGAACTACAATGACTAGAATAGTTATTCCCATAAGGAGGACAGACCACACCAACAAGCACCTTTTCTAGAAGAAACTTGGACAACGTGGAAACTTACAGAAGCATTATAACTCGTATGAAATGACCGGAAAGTATAAAAATGTAGCCTAGAGAACGAGAAAGAAAGAGGGTCGGGAATCTAACCACGAGCAGTTGAAGAGCACATACAAGAAATACCGATCATACAATCACCGGGTTTCTTACTCTCGCTGTCTTTTATCTCGCGATAAATTGATTTTTTGAATTTTGCTGATGATCCATAAGCAACTTTAGCTCAGGCCAGGATAGGGGAGGGAGAGGACGTTAGAAGAAAGTTAGCCAAGACCTAGTTTGAAGGTACGATCCCGACATTTGGTTGGTGTGATCTAGAACAACTCCTCAAGAAATCTTAGTCAGGGTGGGCTGCCACTGTAATTGTTCCCAGGATCTTGCGATTGTTGAGCCAATGCTACCAACTGCTTGGTTTAATTTCGATAATCTTCACATACCGGAAACCTGGGAGTGACCTTAGTGCAGACATAACAGATACAATTTTTTCATTGTAAAATAAGCCGCCTTCTGCTTAGAATACAATAGTGTTCATAAGTAGGGCTGGTAAGAGGTCTCTACAAGCCTTAATCACAAAGATGCTAAACATTTTTGGCCTTACTGGTGAACTACTTGCACGGTTGGCAACCCTAATCTGAAGAGGAACAGAGAGAAAATACAACTAACGAAGAAAGGAACCAGAAGAACTTATAATGAAAAGCACAAGAAGGAAAAGTGGGTGGGTGGGGGGATGTAGTGGAAGTTGTTAGTGAAATCTGTGAACAAGTTATTCAAGTCGTCTTAACTCCTCCTCCGTGCGCCACTTGTTATTTGTTTTGAAAAACAGGGTTAAAGCACTACAGCGGTAATTACACATTAATTACAAGAAAATAAAATAAGTAAAAAGTAAAACTCGTTTGAAAATTTATTATGAGGAAAAATATTTACTTTGAAGCTCTGAGGATCACCCACACAAGAAAATCCAATCTTTAAAATTCGTAGAGGGGAAAACAGCGGTGGCACTTGTTTTAAGGTGGAAGGTGTTAATACTTGTGACTAGAAAACAGAAATAATTTTGCGAATTGCTTACTTATGGTTTATTCCGTACCTAAATATTATTTTTTTTTCGAAGAAAGGAGAGTAAAATGTGTGTTGTTAAGGAAAATTATAGACTAAAAGAAATCTTACCTGCGTTTAACATTTCTTCCCGAATAAATTCATGTGCTATTATTCCATCAAGTGAAAGACAAGTTTTAAGAAGGTTAAAAATTACAACTGTTTCTTTCATAATTGCATTTTTCATTGACTTGTGATAACAAGTTATGCTTGATAGCATGTGTATGTTTTTTATATTTGTATATGGTTTTGAAGAGAGATGGTCATCAATGCATAATGAGCAGTTGTATGAAAAGAAGTTGATATTGTAAGATGTCTGATATTTAAGAAATACCTTCATGTGACAATTTATTTACGTGACTTTACCAAATACTCTGCAGAATCTAGGAAATGATTAATGCAAGTGTATTTGAAGGTAACAGCTATTTGGATCCTACATTTATTGATATTATAAAGCAAATTATTTTCTAACTAACTATCTAGTGTTTGCATTGAATAAACTGTACAAAATTGAAAGCCATTGGAAAACTTAACTCATGTGAAGGGTAAAAAGCTGTTTGCGACTAACTTAACGCCACCTCTAGTGATTATTATTTACAAAGTAACAACTTTAGCGCATTACTTTCCCCAAATATTACTTTTGCAGACATCAGTATTTAGGCTTGACCCAGAGATAAATAGAACAAAACATATCCAGAAAGTAAGACAACTTTATGGAAAAATAATATTCACCTGTCTCCAGCTGATGAAAGAAGCATAAAGTGAGGAGCTTCAGTCTATACATTGGAAAGGAGAATACTCATTATGTAACTTCACATCTGTGGGCAATGGAAGAGGATGTTTTAAATGATTAGCGAGAATAGTCTAGGCATTTATATTTGATCATATAATTTGCCAAACTTGAAAAAGGCAAATAAATTGTGGTTGGAGACTAGATTGAACAATTTGAAAATTGTTATTATGTTAACTTTATTATTATTAGTAGCAAGCAACTACAACATATGAGAATTTATATGGAAATAATAATTTATACGCTGTGCTGTGCAAATTCTTAAATGTGTAATAGCTAGAGATGATTCTCAAGTGTTAGTAAATTAGAAACCAATGAATTATATACATCTGAAAGCAAAATATCCAAGAACCACCTAGAATGCAACTGTTCACAGACTAACTTAAGTATATTACTAGACTAGTTTAAGTATAGATTAACTTAATTATTTAAGTAGTAATAAAAGACTGATAACTATTGAAAGCATATTATTTCAACGTAGAAAACAAGATTAAGTGCGAATTTATAATTAAAAAAAATATGAAAAATAATTAAACATTATATAGAGACACATGAAATACGAATAAGTAGAAAATTTACTCAGTTGTTAATTTAAACGCTTTAAATACTATGCTGAGGGAAAACATGACTAATGTTGAAACTGCACTAAGATGGCTATAAAAATAGCAAGAAAATATGCTTGGATGACTGAACGAACTATTGCTACACTTTATCTTCATGCAAACAGGTCACAAACAAAGTTACGAGATGAAAAGAAGATGCAAAGATACAGTTAACCAGTTACCAATTGTCAATGTAGATCAACTGTTACTAAAATCAAAATATACAAAATGGACGCCACCAAGATAATACAGCATATACTGAATATTCCATCTTCTTCCAATTTCACCCTTCTCTTCAAAAATACTGTGAATGCCAACCTACCGAGCAGACATAGTTCAGTTGGTACAGGGAAGGGCTGAAATAGTGTCACTTTTGTGACCCGGTTTGAAACTTGACACAGTGATCTGGTCTTGACCCGGCTGACTCGGTAACCTGTTCTTGACCCAAAAGACAAGACTGACTATGACCCGTCGACCCGATGATCACGTATAACCTTTTCTGCGTCGTATTTTTCGTGCCCGGGAAGGTGACTAACACCCGTGGTCACCCCTGACGGAAAAATTGTTCAACCGTAACGGTATATAATAGGGTAAACTGAAAACTCTACTTTGCTCTTCGGGTCACCGGGTCAAGGCTAGATCCGAAACATAGACCCGATAAACCCGTTTAAAATCTGGCCCGATTAACCCGGTGAACTCCCTTTTAGTTCTGATAGAGAGTTGTTTGTCATTGGGAGTGTCTAGGTTTGAACACAGCGGCCGACCATCCTGACTGAGCTTTTGTTAGGAATTTCCCCCTCAGTCATACCAAGTTAATGCCAGGATGTCATTTTTAAACAATGCGATATTGTGCTTACGCTCCTATCCTTACTAAAAACAAATGAATTTAATCCAATTCAATTCTCCCATATCCTAGGGATCAGGATGCCGAAAGGGCATAAATTCTTTTCCATAGTGCAATGTACTCACTATTTTTGTGTAATCAATCATAGCCCTAACCAGTTTCATTTATATTTGATTATTTATTGGTTCCATGTCTTAAATTCTTTCACTTACTTTATCTCAAACACAGGATGGGTAAAAATTTATGCGCACTACAGTACGACGTATAGTAATGTAATAATACAGTCATAAACACTAAATTCAAAAAGTGGAATATTTCATCTTCTTAGAGCGGAAAGAGGGACAGCTCTTTTAGGGCGGAATTTTCAATCGAAAAGAATGTTTTTCAACAAAACGCTCTCGGCTTAGATGGAAAATGTGATCATTCTAGATGGAAATCAGCTGTTTATGGATGTAATTTATTCTTCAAGCTTGCAAGAGCGATTTCTTATCATTTTAGAGTAGTTTACAACGCATCATGGCTACTAGTTAAGTAGAACAAAGTCCTATTGTGAAATTAATCGCGTTTAGTTAGAATTGTCAACAAAAGATCTCATAGCTTTCCTCGGTGACAAAAACATACTAGAAGACGTCAGGAATAATACATACATTACAAAAAACCTTTATATATATTTCAAATACCTGACGAGACGAAAGATACCCTTTCGAGGGCGTTCATTCTCAGTTGGCTGTTTAAGGAATAAGAAGTTGTTTCACTGGCTGGACGATAATATAAGTCAAACCATATCACTTTTGCTGATCGGAAGAGGACCCCTGAGTTTGATTGTCGCATGTACCACAGATGTATTCTACGCATATCCTACGAATGTCTTCGTGGAAATAGTGGAATATCGCTGGATTACTGTAGTATATTCCTTGTATATAATTTCAATATTCCACTAATGCCCAGAGTTTGCACGCTGATGATGCTTGTTTCAGTTATTCCAGGTCTATTCTTGAAATATGTTGAATACATTTAACCTTTGGAGATATTCTCAGAATATTTTAAACATATTTCGCAGTTTCTAACCTAAAATTTATCCTTGTAATATTCTCAAATATATATCTGGTGTAGTAAAAAGTAATCCATTATTTTGCCAATAGATGGCTTCAGTGATCTGTATCTCGCGTTGTATAAGTCCGATCGGGTTCAACGAGATGGCGTTCAAACGATGAGATTGCGTACTACAAACACTGTTCAGATAGTTGTGATGTGTTGACTCAGTGTTGTGTGAGCGCGCGTCGAAATAGACACTAGCAAAGAGAAAATACGCTATATTTTACAGTTTTTCTTCGATAAAGGTGAAAACGCAAGCCAGGCGGCTGCAAATGTGAATAGTGATACTGTAGAAGCCAATCACGCGCAATTTTGGTTTCGTCTATTCCGTGCCGGTAATTTTGACGTCAAAGATATACCACGCACTGGAAGGCCACGTGTCGAACATGTCGATAAAATCATGAACATTGTCGCGTCCGACCGTCATGTAAGCACTGTTTCGATTGCCCAAGAGCTAAACATTGCACAAAAAACCGTGTGGAACCATTTTCATAAGGCTGGATACAAAAAGAAGCTTGATGTATGGGTGCCACACGAGTTAACGCAAAAAAACCTCATGGACCGAATTTCCATTTGCGAATCGCTGCTGAATCGCAACAAAAGCGACCCATTTCTGAAGCGGTTGGTGACTTACGACAAAGTCACGCGGAAACGGTCGTGGTCGAAGCGCGGTACGCCGGCGCAAACGGTTCCCAAGCCAGGATTGACGGCCAGGAAGGTTTTGCTGTGTGTTTGGTGAAATTGGCAGGGGATTATCTACTATGAGCTGCTCCCCTACGGCCAAACCTTTAACTCGGAACTATACTGTCAACAATTGGACCGTCTGAAGGCAGCAATCGCCCAGAAGCGGCCAGCTTTGGCCAATAGGAGAGGCAATGTGTTCCACCAGGACAACGCCAGGCCACACACATCGATAGTGACTCGCCAGAAGCTCCGGGAGCTTGGTTGGGAGGTTCTTATGCATCCACCTTATAGTCCGGACCTGGCACCGAGTGATTACCATCTGTTCCTGTCCATGGCGAACACGTTTGCTGGCGAAAAATTCGCTTCAAGAGAGGCTTGTGAAAATCGACTGTCTCAATTTTTTGCCAATAGGGACAAGGGCTTCTATGAGAGAGGCATCATGATATTACCTTCCAAATGGCAACACGTTATCGAACAAAACGGCGCATATGTGACCTAAATCGGATCATTCTAACTATGGTAAGTCAAGCCTTCAATGTCATGCAAAAATAATGGATTACTTTTTACTACACCAGATATAATAAAAACATACTACTATCATCGCAAAGTTTCTGTTATATTTACATATATTGGGGAATCTAGATGGAATATTCGTGGAATATCTTTTTCTAAGTAGACCAAATCTTCATGCTTTTATTGATCTCCAGTTTTCATTGGACTTCTTGCTTAAGTGAATCATCTTAGAAATATAAATTTTCTAAGAGTTTCGAAACAAAAACAGAGTGTGTGTTTTGAACTTGAACAATACCAAAGTCGATTGTTTAAACAAAGGAAAGAAAATGTTGTTTTCTAAAAAAAAGAAAAAGAAAAAAAAACTTGTTTAAACCAAATCAAAAACTGATATTTGAACAAAGATATGTTTTAAAAAACTGGTGTTTCAACAAAACCACCGAAAAAAAGATTTTGAACAGGACTGAAAGGCCGGCATATGTCGCTTCTGATTTTCGATGTTTTGCATAACCGACTTCCAGTTCTTGATAAGAAAGACAGTTTTACATACTACGTGTACATCTAAGTGACCGGTAAGGATGGCTTGGACTGGATTGAGAAACACTTACTTGAGAGTGAGTAGGTTAAAGAAAATGAAATGGTTAATAGCAACCAAGAAAGTTATTAAATATAGATGTTACAGCGTGAAAGGTAAAATTAACCCAGCACTTAGGGTTAGATTCGAAGAGTTAATTTGATTCTTCAAGTTGGTTGACTGCCCTTTACTAACGGTAAGTGTAAGCAGTTAAGTAAAATTTAATGGTAAATTTAAATAGTACAAAAACGGTTATTCTAACCATAATATTCGTGAAAATTACTAAAATAGTAGGTTTATTCGTTGTTTTCAAATCCAGGTCTCAGTATTGATTCTTCGTATTAACTTGTGCGGTCAAGTCAATCAAAGAGCTGCTGCAGATGAACAAAGTTTACAGTGGGAATCGAAGACAGGACGCTCAACTTAATGTCCAATCTTATCCATTAGACTAAGCTACCAGTTACTATTCTACATACAATTCTAGGTCTTGGGTGGGGGTGGGGGGTTAACTATTAGTGTACTTAAACTAATGGATAGGGTTGAATTAACCTCATGATCCACCACAAAACCTGCAAATTTAGCTACACGAATGTGCCGAATATGGGGTAAATGTTGCAAATCGCATTCTACAAAAGTAAATGAGCGAGTTATTGCTTATATAACTGACTGCCATGAACTCTGCTACTTCCCAATTTGGCTTTTACGCACTAAAGTCGGTTAATATTTACAATTACTGTGTTATCCTCATACATTTTCCGAATAACACCAAAATTATAAGTTGATGAACAAACATTTCTTGCAGTGCATCGTAACAACTTTCTAAGGTTCACTTGAATCCTTATTCCCTCTGCTTGACATCTACGTTTCCCAAACACTTGCCCTTAATAAAGTATCTTGTTTTACTTTGGAAACAAGAGCAACTTGAACTCTGTTAGGTCTCTCATACTTTACCTCTTGTTGGGCTAAA
Source organism: Lepisma saccharinum (assembly GCA_022664845.1). Lineage (NCBI taxonomy): Eukaryota > Metazoa > Arthropoda > Insecta > Zygentoma > Lepismatidae > Lepisma > Lepisma saccharinum. The sequence continues at coordinate 37,309 of JAGDQP010010801.1, forward strand.
GAAAACCAGAAACAACATACTCAAGAAGCGAACTACCACGTCTTATAAGAAAAAGAAAAGGAAGCGCAAGACAACAGAAGAAGAAGAAGCAAATTATGCATTCAAGTTGAGGTGAAGCAGATTTGCATTTGTTAAAACTTTTGTGGTTTTATGCATGCAAAAGAGTAAACCTTTTAGGAAAGAGAAAGGAAGGGAAGAAAATTGATGGTTTTGTTACCTTCTTTTGCATCAGAAGAAGAATACAGAATTTCACCAAAGCTATATATTTTAACCACAAAGAGCAAAACCAACAGCCAAGTTGCTTCGTAAATCGAAATACAGTATACATCTGTATCTGTTGAAAGTTTGATTCATTAGTGGAAGTCTAAATGTTCTGACAAAAATTATGAGAAATTGCTACACAGAGTATTCACAAATTGAGAATTATATGTTCTCAAACTCTAGTTCTTTTTGCAAGACCAGCAAATTGAAAGCAAAAATGTAAATTAAAAAAAAAATTTTTAGGACGAATCTAAAACATGTTATCTTTTATTCTGCAAGCATTGTTTATTTTAAGTATGACATTAATAAAGAGCGTACCTTCTTTATGTGATCCTTTATGAGTGTCTTCTTTGTTCTGGGACTGTAACCATTACAACATGAACGTCGAAGTCCGCTCTGCCTCTTTTATTCTTACCCTCGCCTTCTTCCTGTTCTCCGCTACAGATAGCTTTTTTGATTATTTACTTTAGTTAAAGATAGAGCTCCTGCGTAGTCATGTGGTTACCGCTCCCGCCTTCGGTACGAGATGTCCCGGGTTTGATTCCCGGTGCGAGCTCCATTTCGTAGTAATGTTTCGATTGTCCATACCCGGATTATTGGTGTGGGTTGGTGTCAGTAAGGGCATCCGGCCGTAAAACATCTGTAAGAACCAAAACTGTGGAAGACGCTGACCCCATCTCTCACATGGGAAAACCAGCGGAGAGAAACAACTTTTTTTATTGCTAGTCCGTGCCTGACTAGCACTTGTCAAATCCCTTTATTTCGGGATTTACTATAATAAATATATTCTGCAAGGTTAGGCGCTTTAAGATGTTTTTCATTACTTTATTATCCTTTATTCAAAATTTAATGTTTGCAATCATAAGCTTTACTTATAATCAATTGGATTGGTAACGGATCAGTGACGATAAAGTGAAAAAGAGTTGAGCATGATACGCACTGCCACTACACAAACATTGATGACGCACTCCCTTGGACGTCCCATCCTTATCCCAATGTCCCGGAAACGGGGTGTCCTGTATAGATTCCCATAGGACGTCCCGTCCTTACCTCAATGTCCCGGAAATGGGATATCCAACGTAGATTCCTATGGGATATACGCGGGATTCCAACAGGATATGTTTGGGATATCCCGTTCACATCTGAATAGGAACAAAGAAGGACATCCCATTGCAGTCCTACCGTTGTCCACCAGGACGACATGTCACTGATATTTTTTGATCGCCCATCGAGCTGTGTTCGGAAATGCAAAGTTTTTCCGGTTCTTTCCGGTCCGGGAATCTCGATATTTCGGAATTCTGACTTCAGAAATTCGGATTGTTCTATTCCGGATCTTTTCGGAATTCCGGCTTTTGATCGCTGGATCCGAAATTCGGAATTTTTATTAGAAAAATCCGACTTTCGAAATTCCGAATTTTAATTGTGTTCCAAAATCCTGACATTCCGAATCCGAATTTTTTCCGGAATTCCGGACACCCCTATGGGACCCCCAATTACGTACGATTGACAACGCGTGTTGCCCCCCCCCCCCCCAAAAAAAAAACACACACACACACACATAGCATTAAGAAATAAATCAGATTAATTCGGAAATTAACTGTGACGAAAATAAATTTCCTCTTCTGTGGGATCTTGCAGTGAGAGTATGACACTATTAGTTGGGATTTCTCCCTCTCAACATGATTTTCCAAACTCTAGTGGATTTTTTTTTTTTTTTTTGCAAAAACGGGAATTCAACTTGCCACGCTTACGCTCAAGTAAAATATTAGTTGTATTATTTAATAGTTCTATCAATTCTGCATAAAGTGTGTGAAAGTTATGCAATCTCAGTACAATGAATTAAATTTCATCGTTACGAGTTTGGCGGGATTAACGCTCAACGGGAATTCTCGTATAACTTAATGGGAATTTGGTTTAAAAACTGATAGCACTCTGCGTCTGCGCAGTGAAGAAAAGTGAACATGTGCGTCCTGAATCCTGATCGATGCATGATTGCATGGAAAGTATATGTTAATATTGAAATGACGTCGTGACTCGTGACTTCTAAATTATTGCGAAGAAGACACATCAGTGAGTATTCTAGGTGTGTCTATAAAATGTTTTGTATATGTGAGGTTTGCGAAATTCGTAAATTTGTTCTGATTCAACTTTTGTCAGTGTGGAACATTGGTACGATAAGATAAAAAAAAAAATACTTAAATGCACTGCGAACATAGAAATTGTGCCATTGAATCGACTCAAAATGCTACATACGTTTTATGTTCCTTTAGCCTTGTAACCTACTAAAAGTCGTAAGAAATATCTAGATGTCCAACGGTTAAAATGTGCTGGCGTAGCAGGGATCTGTTTACTTTATTTACTTCAGAACTGAATTTCATAGGCTTAGGCCGGGATAGGGGAGGGGTAAGGATTTGGGAAGGTGTCGGCCAGGGCCTATGTTGAGGTGCCATCCCGTCACTTACCTGGTGACTGCGGAAAAACCCTGGGAAAACTCTACTCCAAAGAAAATAAAATGTACAGGAATGTTCGAAAAGTATGTAGCAGTGTTGAAACACAACTTAGAATAAGTTTTGGAGTCATGAAGCAGGGCAATAAGGGTGAAAGACGTAGATATACATGGGACCTTCCGTCATGGGATCGTCATATGAAAACGCGTAAAAAAATAACCGAACGCCTGGTGAGGTTAGGTTAGTTTATTTGTAAATGTACCTAATATTCGTTATTTCTGGCCCCCCGTTCACTTTGCCTTAGTTTATCATGTTTATAAGTTAAACGGTAAGGTTGAAGATTTGCGGACTCACTTAGAAACACCCGGAAAACGTGTGTTCCTTATGTATTTTGACCTCCTGAATCGATTTATGGCATTCTCAACCGGCGCAAGTGCACCGTTCCCGAGATACGGCACCCACGTCGCAAATATGACTTTTCCGGACTCACCTAGAAACACCCGGTGAACGTGTGTTCCTTATATATTTTGACCTCCTGAGTCGATTTATGGCACTCTCAGCCGGCGCAAGTGCACCGTTCCCGAGATACGGCACCCACGTCGCAAATATTACTTTTTCCGGACTCACCCAGAAACACCCGGAAAACGTGTGTTCCTTATGTATTTTGACCTCCTGAGTCGATTTATGGCACTCTCAACCGGCGCAAGTTCACCATTTCCGAGATATGACACACATTTCGGATCCTCTTCGTGAGTGCGTTATTTTCACTAGTACCTGATATATATCTACTTTTAAAGTAAATAAGCACTCTCAGGTAGTACATACATTAAACAATGTGTTTACTTAGCAAAGTACTCATGTACTCTATGAACATACAGGGTTACCGTAGCAGAAATAAACCATGCGTCATTAGTTTTCCGATAAGGATAACAGATTGTAATAATAGAGTTTATTTGGGGTACAGTAGTTAACAAAGTACGTTTTATTCCCCTATAAGGTTAAATAGTGGAGTCCCTAAAATCTGTGCAATCAGCACATGAACTGCCCCCAATCATATAAAATGTGTAAAGTCTTATGTTACAATTTACATCAGTACATATTGTACATTTCACCTCATCGGAAATTAGGTGAAATGTACAATATTTTTCATTTTCTTACTTTCTTCATTTGAACCTTATATATGGAGAACAGTAAACTGCACTCATAAATTCTGCCGAGAGTGTAAGTATCCCCTTGAGTATGTCTTCTTGAATATTACTTGTGCATAAACTATCGGGTAAAGATTCAGAAATTTACTAGTGTAATAATGGTTAATTATAACTCTTGTGTCCTTTTTAAAAATTAATTTTCGTGCTATTAGATAAACGGGTCATCTGAGTTTCTACACCCTGACAGCGTTTCTGTTAGGCGACGAACATCAACGTAAATTCATGTTTTTATACAGTAAATTATAGAAACTTGGATTTACATAGCAAATAAAGTAAGTTCGAAGGCTTTAAACTAACGAGAAAGACCGATCAATACAGAATATAGTTCAAGTTTAAGTTGATCGAAGATTACCGCTGAACGTACTTGATGCATCACAATTTCCTGTTCAACGTACGTTGGTCTGAGATGAAAAAGATGATCTTGGTTGGTGCACACTACTGCTAGTGAATGGGCTAAATTACTACTGAAGTAAACACACGAATTTAAATTTTGTTAGCACGTGTTGATTATGCAGAATGTGCTTTCAGTAGGTGCTGATACAACGCGAATAACAAGTGTTAATTTTAGTTTATTCCCAGCAAATGCACAACAACTACTTGATCAGTGAAAACTATAAAATCTTATGAACGTTACTTTTCTAGTGCGTTACCACTTGGTACTGACCAGTTGGAATGACAAGTATCAGTATATTTAAGGAATTTTTAATATTATTATTCCCAAATAACCTTCAAGAATTAATATCTGCAACAAACAAAAGCATTTCTTATATAACCATTACTACATTAAATATGATTTACTATTATTAAGTTTCTTCTTCAATATCAGTCGCAACACAGCACAAAACGAGCACAAAATGCAGAATACCACACACGAACACGTTGATAATCAATACCGTTCTTCCTATATATACTCTAAAATCTTTCTAGATATTGCTTACCTAATGTGCTACAAGTTTTAACAAACAAAAAACTGATTCATATTATTGCATAACAATCTTTAAAAACAAATCACGGACAGAAAATCGTATTGAGGCAGGTGTACCAAATAAGGAACATGGAAAGTTTTCCAATATCTGGAGCTGTGATTAATAGCGTACGGAAGTTCTAATATCGGATGGGAGTTTGTAAGTATGTTTTCTCATTAAAAAGCTTTAACTGCTATTTTCTATTTTGTTCCTAAATTAACCATTCGATAGAATGCTTACCGTTTATAATACCATGTTATTACCGAGCAAGTTACCGTTATTAATACCATGGATTCCATATCAGACCCTTTGTATGTGCGTGATATAGTCCAGGGATGAAACTGTAAGAAAATAATTAGATATTACACATGTGTCCAAGTTCTTTTCTTCTTGGTGTACATATGGAAGTGTGAGCAACACAGAAATGAACTCACCTATGACTGTGCATAATCGTCATCACAACAGATGACCTCTTGCCAGCTTTCTGGTAGGAGATAAATCCCATGCCGGAAAAGTCCGGAAAAGTAATATTTGCGACGTGGGTGCCATATCTCGGGAACGGTGCACTTGCGCCGGTTGAGAGTGCCATAAATCGACTCAGGAGGTCAAAACGCATAAGGAACACACGTTTTCCGGGTGATTCTAGGTGAGTCCGGAAAAGTAATATTTGCGACGTGGGTGCCATATCTCGGGAACGTTGCACTTGCCCCGGTTGAGAATGCCATAAATCGACTCAGGAGGTCAAAATACATATGGAACACACGTTTTCCGGGTGTTTCTAAGTGAGTCCGCAAATCTTAAATCTTACCAGTAAAACTCCAGTGAGTTAGGTTGGGTTAGAAAAACATGACTTTTCAAACATAACCCACCTAACTTAATTTATAAACAGGATAAAATAAGTAAAAAATAACGGGGAGGGGGGAGAAATAGCGAATACTAGGTACATTTACAGGAAGAAGTAATTAACCTAAACTAGCCTAGCCTAATCTAACCAGGCCTCTCTTTAGTATACGTCGGACGTTCCTTTCGGAACCGTGTCTGTTCAAGTTGATGTGCAATGCGTATAATGAAAAAATATCTAACCAGGCTTTTTCTAACCCGTCTTCGCTCGCTATCGCATCTTCGTCATACAGTCCGTGATTTTTGTAGCAAAACATCAATGGTGAATGGAAATAAACATATCAGTACCGCGTACCAACACCGAAATTCCGATTGATGAACCTGTGACTCGAGCTGAAGCTAAAAACAGCCATAACCAAATCTAACCTAATCTAATTTTTAAAAACCTTATAAATTTATGATGGACCCCCAATTGGGAATATTAACCCAAATTAATTATTATTTGTGGTTTCCGTAATGCAATTTATGTGACAGCATTCTCTGATTTTAGCCAGATAAACAATGAGAATCACGGAATTAAAAATTGCATTGCGTACTATACTTGGGCTAACTGCTTTCGCGTCTTTGGTATGGGGGGTTGTGCCCCTCATCAAAACATTAAGTTTCACATTTGGCCATGTTTTATTTGTTCTTTCCCACTACTTTTAGCAGGATTCCTGGCTATAGATTTGAGGCAATTCCTTTTAAAGTTTTATGATGCTGGTGATGGGTATTCTGCCCGAAGACATCCCTGTGCAGGTGAATGAACGGTATTTTGCCATTGCCTTCCATCGGATGAACATTTGGGATCTACAATTTAACGTTGGTTTCGAACCATTTGTGTCCCCAGTTGTAATTGAGACCGGGAACTCTTTATTACAAAAGCTTACCACTCATCAGTGTTTACCAAGGTAGGCCCACGGGGTTTTCCATTATTTTTTGTTTTTAAATGATTCCTGAACTGACACGTCACGAAAGTACATTGCAATTTAGATTTTTAAAATGGGATCCCGCTGTCATTCTACAATATTGCTGTCTGTAATCTACAGCACCTTACCTGTACGTGTTACATTGAAACAGAAAGTAGTATTGATTGGTCGGGTTAATTCTAATTGCGGGGGGGGGGGGGGAATGTAATGTAATGATTAGAGAACGGATTTTTATGAAGAAAATTTTAGGAAAATATGAAATTGAAAATGCCAAAATATGAAGAAATATGAAAATTTCTTTCTTTCTTTCTTTTTCTTTTTACAAATTTCAACTAAAATAAACTGATTTAGTGACAGATTTTCCTTCGTATACAATGTACAGTCACATTTTGTATAATCTCTTGACGTGCACATCTAGTTGCAAAAATAAATGAAATTTCCAAAAAAGACATTCAGCACTTTAGAAAGTTTACTAAAATTACTGAAATTGTTACAAACTAATTAAATGATTTTATTACCGTGCTCCCCTAACAATCAAATCTTGTAATCAAATTCTCAATCTTCCCGTTAATGTATTGCGTTCACATTTTGCAGATGTATGTAGTTCCAATGACAGTACATTTATTTCAGCGAAATGTCCATAAATTAGCCACCTTGAATCCAATATGGTCTCCCGAAAGTAATTCCAATCAAATCTTTCAAATTATCACCTACTTCTCGTTGACCAATTGAGTAAAAATTTTGCACACGTGTGTACTACCGATGGCAATACATTTATTTGATCGAAATACCCCAAAAGTTGCCATGTTGTATCCAGTATGGCTGCCCCAATGACAATATTCCAATCCGCTAGTGATAGAAAAAAAAAATTGGTATGTATCAGCATTCACTAGTAGCTTACGAAGTTCTTACAAAATATTCAAAAAGTCGCCATGGTTAGAAACTTATTTTTACCATTTAGTGCAACATTCTTAAAAGTTATACTGTATAGAACTAGAATAGCAGAAGAGTTTTTATATTGAAATGGTAAACATATACGAACCTCTTTCGAACAGTAGGTGCACAAAACTATTTTCCCATCTATACGGTAACATTTAAATTCAGAGCACCAATCTCGAATTCCAGCATTTGCCATCTTGGTATCACGTTCAGCTCTCAAATCATTAGTAACCACAATCAATGACACACAGCAACTGATAGACAGAGAAAATCCATTCCCTCCCTCCCAAACTTTCCCAAGGGTTTGAACCTCAACAATCGCTGTCTCGCTGAAGATAAACATAGAATTATAGCCTAAGGCAACATGCTTTGGCAGCATTTTCCTCCAGAAATGCATCGAAAATCTGAGAAAAGAAAATCTTGGCGTTTCCACTAAGATTTTTAATGTAAGTAAGACAATTTCGGAATGAAACATAAACATATGAACAAAATATGAAGAATTTGGTAGAATATGAAGTTTTGGTCAAAATATTATGAAATATGAAAAATTTTATGCACAATGGAGTCTATGCCTGTTCAAACGTATAAATCTCAAGTTTTTTCGCTCTCCGATAAAAAAATAGAGAATATGAAATTTAATAAAAATCCGTTCTCTAGTAATGATATTTCTATCAGCTCAAAGCATCTCGACAGGAGTGTATATTATTTTCCATAGTAATGATAATCCTTAAGGAAACCTGTTGCAGCTGCATTTTTTTTACAAGTAATACTAGCAAGAACATGCTAGTGGAGGATGGAAATAAACGGAATATGGAAACAAACACGTAGAGTCAGTTATTAATTACAGTATTCCGTAATCTTTTCGTAAGATGAGTAACTTTTATAGCTTCCAAAGCAGGTCGGGTTTAATACATTTTGTACTTAAAATTCTCGTTTTTCTCCCTTGAGGGAGGACCACCTCTCACTAAATCTGAAACGGGTCAGGTTTGGACCGGGTCTACGGTTGAGATCCGGAGGACACAATAGTTTTAATTATTTCCTTGCGTTTGAACATTGTTTCTTTCAGAGGTGACATGGGACTGGATGCTTTCAGAGCTGAAACCGGGCTACGTTTGATCACCAAAAGCAGTCCGGTTTCAGCTTTGCCTCTCCTGCCCCCTTACTTGATTCATATATTGTACGTCAAGTAAAAATCCAGCTGAAATCCCACAAATCACTTACTGGAATGTCCTGCGGTCTTCCCGCAAAGTGTCCCAAAGAAAGCTCTAAAACGTCCAAAAGAATGCCTAAATTCCTAACGTAAGTTTCCCATAAATATTTATCGGGATTCCCTGCGACGTCCCATTGGAATTTTGCGGGATGGTACCGTTTTCGGGAACTTAAGCGGACATAGGGATGTCCCTCAGTAATCTACTTAGGACGTCCTAATATCCTGTCGGGGAGTCCTGTGGATTTCTTATGGACGTACTTGTGAGTTGCTAGAAGATTAGCATTTAGGACGGTGCGGTCTGAAAATTGAAGATGGTTTAGAACTTCATGGTGTTGAAAAGGTGTAAGTTTTGTAGTGATGAATGTAAGGAATTGGGGGACGGTGATAGGTTATAAGGTGAAATCTATTACTATTTCAGGGATGCGTATATGTACAGCAAGTCCCGGGTTTTTAGAAGGTTGGGCTGTTTGTCATCATTTTGGAGTTTGTTGAAGGTAATTGCAGTTTTTGGCTTAGTGAGGAAGAGTACCGCAATAAGCATATTTGGAATTGTTAGTACAGGTTGAGGTAAGGTGGGAGTTATAAAGCTGGAAGCGCTCACATCTTGCAGGTATAGGAGGTGAGAGTGAGAGGGTTAGACTTTATATAGTTTTTACTTAGGTTGACTCGAATTATTAGCAGGTCGTTAATTTTACGATAATAATTCTTTAGTATCATGAAGCTTGAAATGTTTTGCTTTTATGCGAAGGCATTTTGTTATACCTAGGTAGTATGTCTCTTGGTCTTTAGTTTCTGTTAAACTTCCCTATCTGTGATTCTTGGATCCATATTACGAATTACGGCAGATACTATGGATGGTCGACGCAGTGGTGGGATAAGTTTCAGAGACCTGTTTTCCATTCGTTAGTTTTTCAGAGGTGCCGAAGATCTGAAAGCTGTGTTTTTAACGTAATTTTATTTGCTAGATTAGGATCTGTCTCTTAAACTGATTCCATTTCTATTGGAGATATAAGAAATATAGTGAGAGATGTATTTAAAAAAAGAATGATTCAGAAGCAATTTGGATGTGTGAAAATTGAAATCAAAATTTGTCAATAAAAGTGAATGTTAAGGAAGTTGACTGATTAGAATCTGATTGTACGTTGTGATCGGCGAGGTCCTTGATTAAAGTTCAGTGTCGCTGAGAGTATGCGTCTTTTTGGTGGTGGTGACACTGCGTCCTGATCTCGTATTGGAAGCCAGCAGTTTTTCTGTGTGGCTTTTGTTTCCTTGCAGTCTAATGATGAGTACTACGATGTATTTTGATAGGCTAGTGGTTTAGGAACAGTGGGTAGTAATAGACGATCCTGGATGGTGATATTGACTGCAGGTCAAGGACCATGAACGCAATAATGGTCAGAATGTAACGTCCGACACTAAGTATTCAGTGAACAAAGTTAAAAGGACACAACTTGAATTAGCGGATCTGAATGATGAGTGGACTCTTTGCTTTGCAAAGCACAAGATTCCTGGCCTTCTATTTATCTACACACGGGGTTTTACAGTTCCATGTTAATTAATTCAACAATTATCAAGCGTAAATTGATATTTTTCCCTTTATAAACAAATGGTTCCTCAATCATTTTCCGAGACCCTTTGCGACTGCTTTTGTGTGACAATGCATATAAAAACTGACGTTTCTCTTGGTGACAAACTTCCAAGTAATAACGTTTAACTAATTATTGTAGTAAGTAAAATATACAAGCTATACAATTAATATATGAACAACGAACTTAGTTCTTATTTTGTAAAATGTATTTTTGGCTGCAGTAAGATTGTAAGAACATGATAATTTGTACGGCATTTGTGACCATAATATTTTTCACTAGTCGTCATGTTAAACGTAATTAGCATATCAATCAACAGAAAGAAGAAATAGTAGAGTTGGGGAATCGTTTTGCCCTTACGCATCATTTCCGAACTTTCCTCTGTAGTCGCAAATTTATACCTGCAAGGTTAAAAACGACAAAATATATAGAGGACACTCACTTCAACTCAAATCTGAAGTCAGTTTCTCTTTATTTTGTATCGTTTAAATGTTAGTGTGTGTTGGACACTGAATGCATTTAATGCCAACATACCGTAAGGAAAAGTTGGAGTCCTACCATATTAAATAAATGATGTAAGGTCAAATATAAAGTCAGTTTGTCTCTTCTTGCTTTGGTTGAGTTGTGAGATGTTACAAACAGGCGGACTTTACTGACCTGGAAAATGTAATATTAGAAGAAAACAAAAGAATTCTAGATTCACTAACAAGAAGGGGAGTTTCTATGGGGGCATAGGGGGCATTGCCTCCCCAGTCATTTCAGAATGACTAAATGTTTCATTCTAAACGATAGCTTTTAAAGTAATTGCCTCCCCTCAGGTTCTCACTCGTGCCCCTCCCCCTGGGTATCACTCCTAAATCAGCCCATGTTAACAAGTGACTGTCACCAGTTTTAGGTATTTTACATTCGCAATGAGAGTGTCACCCCATAAATTCTCGAACGCCCCAACTTCAATTTTTTTTACTGCAAAATATCTATTGTGTGTAACTGTATATTGTATGATTTGTAGCTCTGCTGTTGGTCAATTTTCTTTCCTCGCCCCCAATGTTTACGTTTGAATCGTGATGAGTAAGTGATTTTATTTAATGCCAATGATTTTTTATTCCTGCATGATGATTTTCTACGTATCATATAAATATTAATATTAAAATCAAGGAAGCTAAAGAAACAAGGTAGGTGTCACGCGCATATTATCGTCTGGAGTCTCGCTCGTATGACGTCAGCCGCAGTCAAGAAAGCAAGAGGATAACACATACACACAAGCTGTACCCATGCGTTTAACACACAGAAGGGACATTGGCAAAATGATTTGCAATTAGATTTTGTTGTGTCTAGTGTGTCATTAGTTCCAAACTGATATTTAATAAACCCGGTGGACATGTTATCGCACTAAGGCATCTGTATAAAGTGCAGGAACTTGGGAGAGGATAACACAAAACTCTTCTGAAATAATCAAATAATAAAGCACTTTTTCGATGGTGCACGTACTATAACAGTTTTAGTAATATTATCATTTTCCCAGGTCTTACATGCGTCATTAAGAAGCATTTCATGTTGGCTTTTTGAAAACATTTTGTCAAATTTTTCACCAACCTTTTTAAATTTTGATAATTCTTTTTCGAGATAAGATATTTTGTTATCTAAAGCTAGAATTTTTCCTCTGCATCTGAAAAGTTACGTTTTAATAAACAATTTTAAGACAGAAATCCTTCAAATTGACCGTCACTTACAATAATTGGCCCATTGCTTGTAGCAGCAGAATCGGTTACATTTATAACCAAACTTTGAGGTTTTAAGATTTCTGACACAAGTTTCTTCCGATCTTCACATTTTGCGCTACGTGCTTTGTTTCGATCGTCCGTCAACATTCAACGTCCGTAAACAATAACAAATGAGGTTCTGCAGAATCTTTTAATTTTTTCCTGGGTTAACCAGTGCCGGATCTAGAAATTTTCCTATGGAGGAAAAATAAATTTTGCCGTCCTTTCCAACGCTCTTTTGCCTCCCTTTCCATCCTTTTTTTTTTTTTTGTTTGTTTGTTTGTTTGTTTGTTTTAAGGCAAACAACACGACCGGCCGACCCGACGGCCACAACATTGTCTCGCATCACGTAGTGTACTTTTGTTATTATCTCATGATTTTGAATTTTGAAGATGAAGGGAAATTGTATCGAATAACATAAAAATGTCTTAGTGCGCCAGTATTGAAATTTTGAACACGTTTAGGTCAATTACAATTTAAACGGCAATTTTACTTCCTCATTTTAGGAAGTTTTTATTTTTAATATTTAGCCGTTTGTCGCCCGGGGCGCTTGCTCCGTTTGATCCGCCACTGGGGTTAACCGAGCAATTCAGCTTTCAAATCGCGAATGTAATTCATCAAAATGTTCACAGAAAATATATGAATTGTCCGGATTGAAAGTGTCGTCCTCCTAGACAAATACACCCAACTGTTACGAAGAGTTTTTTTTTCTTTCAGAAACCTATGGTATTATAATTTTATCATTACCTTACCTCGGTTTTTACAAGCAGCAAGAGCAGTGATCCCGCCAGACCCACCCCTGTGGGTGTGTATACCTCCAGTCTCAACAACACCCTCCAACTTAAATTTTTGTGGGAAAATCGACAGAAAAAAATAGATACAAAACTTCACTTCCACCCTCCCAATTTTGACTTTACTGAAAATCCTGGCGGAAACCCCGAGTAAAGAGCACACGCTGATGGCATGTTGTAAATGTAATTTAAGAAATACAAAATACACTAAATCTAACACAAACACACACGAAAGGATAAAACAAAACCACACTCTGATATATCAAACAACACGCATTGGCAAGCCAGCGCTCCGTACTTTAATTCTCGCGCGCCTCGAGTCTTGTCAGCTAATGACGTCACTTGCTACTGCGCATGTCCCAGTGGCACCTACCTTGTTTCTTTAGCTTCCTTGATTAAAATAGTACATCAGTAAATATAATGGGGAGGAATATACAAAAGTATATATGAGTTACTCCAGAAAGCGTGTAAAATGGCAAGGCTAACGAACTGATCGACCATGTATAATCCCTTACTTTTGAGCAGAAAAATTCAATACTAACTTAAGGCTGGTTAAAGTTAGGTTAGTCTGGTTTATTAATAGTATATCGATGTTATTTATGGCGTGAGTAATAATATTTAAGAACACTTTGGCCCTTGTATTTAGAATAACCAGTTCGGGTGAACGTTTTCAACCAAAAGTCAACGGTGGCCTAAAGTTGTTTCCTTTATTTGCATCATTGTTCTGCTAAGAGTAAATATTTGCCGGCACATGTGTCTAAAGCTCTGAATTCTAACTTTTCCTATGTTACTAAATTGTTAGCAAATAAATTCGTGAAGGAAGATGATGTCTGGCCTAGCAAATGTAGGCAGATGTTACGGAAACTAGTCCCCATATATGTAACATTAAGAAATGTAGCAAATTTTAAGTACAACGGCCAAATTGTAAAGTGGATGCAGTTTTTGAGGCGCGGGAAAAAAAACTAAAGCGGTGAGTAATTTTGTTGTGTAGGTTCTCAGGGTAGCCCTTGCTCTCTATCCGCAAGTTACTTGTGTAGCACCAGGTGACTAAAAAGGAGAAAATGTGAGCGGAGAAGTCATTAGTTCATTTTATGTTCTTCATGCGTGGTAACGAAGAACAGAATAAGTACAAGGGAGCATATTAGGCGTAATTGTTTACATTACTCACTTCCCATGAGCTAGTTCGCTCTATAGCCAGTGGTGGCGTTAAGATCGATTATTGTAGCCAGTGAACTTCAAAAAAAAATATTCCAACACAGTTAAATACCCGCTACATGATTACGATTTCCAGTGGCAACCCTGTGACGAAACCAAGCTTGCTTAGTTTCTTATAAGTGTGGGTGCGTGCGTGCGGTGGTCGAAGTAAGATGTGTTTTTAGAGAGCTCCCAACTGGGGGACCCCCACCAGTGTTTATGCGCATAAAAATGGTGGGGGTCACCCCAGGTGCTTCTGCGCTATTTTTGATATATTGTGATAAGAAACCATGCAGTATGTGGGAAGTGCGTAATGTAAAATTCAACCATATTAGGTTTCTGAGGACCATTTTCTCCGTTAACCGTATGGAGTGACAGTAGAAAGGTTTGTATTACCAATGCTCGCTTCGCACGCGCGCACTCTAACCACAACAATCTCCGACCACCTAGAGCATGCCCACCCTATTTTATTTTTGGTTTCCGCGTTTCAAAAATACGTCAGCTTTGTATATCCGTCCAAGGTATTATATTTTAACTAGTTTTGTTTTTTTTTAAAAAGTTAGGTATTCAATAAAGTAAACTTAGAGTGCGAAATCGTTCCAACCAAGGTGGGAGAAGTGGGTGGTAAAGTTGATTTTTAAATGGGCAGTAAGGCAAATTAAATAAAATTTCACCTTTTCGGAGATTTTGGTGGTAGGAATTCCTCTAACCCCCATGCGATTTCGCACCCCGCGTACATGTTCTCCTGGATTAGTAATCCTAAATTATCTCACACTTTTCGAAGTGGTACGTTTGGATCGCTTAGTGAAGCTTACAAGGAAAGAATCCGTGGGAGCTGGATTTAGCTCAAACTTTGCGATATAGGTATTTCGACATTACTGAGAATGGTGGTGATAGTCGTTCGATTCGCTTTGGCTGTTGTAAACTTAAAAATTTTCGGAAGTTCAATTTTCACAGGAATTTACTATATATATATATAGATTGATTGATAGATCACAGCCATATTCAAATCACTAGTGGATGAGGCCTCTCCCCGAAGGAAAGAGTTGGTCTACTGCTCCCACGCTGACCAGACGGGTTGGGAGAGGAGAGCCGAAGCTCTCACTGTGATCGCCACTGTCTTTTATTCATAGCAGCTCCCCAATAGTACTCACGATGCTGGATCAACACCGAAATATTTGAGCCCCCATCGGGAATCGAACCCGGGACCGCCCGCACTGAAATCGAGCGCGCTACCGACTAGGCTACGCATGAGCCTATATACATAAATGAACTTTAAATTTAATATCTTGAACCAATTAAAGTGATAGAAACGAAACTTGTCCAGCTTAATACCTACTAAAGACACTATCGAAACTGTAATCAGTGTTGCCAACTCAGCATATAATTTAAAATAGCAATGTACCCTGAAGTTGCAGTATTTCACTATGTTCTGTAAGGAGTTTTCAAATATGTATTAAAAGGCATATAGTGTCATTTAAACTTATATGTGGAGTTGGCAACACTGATTGATAGATGGTAACAGTGGTTATGGTTTTCCATACTGCCTTTAGTCGGTATTAAGTTGAATAAGTTTCGCTTGGATCACTTCAATTGTTTTCAAGATATTAAAGTCAATTGTTTTCTATATATAGCATATTCCCGTAAAAATTGAACTTCCGAGACCCCTTAAGTCCACAACAAAGCGGAAGCAAATCGAACGACTATCACTATCGCACGAATTTCAACAGGCAACCTATAAAGAGAGATAGGGTCTAGAAAACTGTAACAGGGCCAGGCCTACTGCACAAAACTTTTTGAAACAAAGCATGTTAATAGCAAAGTGCATGTGCGGAATCACGTGGTGATGCTTCTGAAATCACGGGCGTCTCGGGAATACCTCTACGAGGGGGGAGGGGGCTTCAAAATTTTAAATAGCAACAGGGGTTGATTTTGCTCCCATTGAAACAAACGCTAAATTTGAACAACTTTTAGAGGAAATACTTTTTCATTGCTCATACCGTTTGGCAGCACACATAATTGATAGTCAAAATTAATATGGTGTAGAAGGTTTCCTGTACCTTTTGGATGCTGTAACTCAAAGGGAATAGTAAATAAAGGTTCCAAACTAAAGTGAAATACTAAATGGGATATGCAGAATCAAACGGTGAAATTTTCGAAAACAGGAACGTCCTGCGAATACTGTTGCAGGGGGAGAAATTAAAAAAAAAACAGTGGTTGATTTTGCTTCCTTTGAAACCAACACGGAATTTTGAACAACTTTCAGATGAAACATTTTTTAAATATCGTCAGTTACAAGAGCTACTTGATAAGTTTACTGTTGACCTAGCAATTAACTCTTGTAGTTGTCAAGCGTCATGAGATATTAACCAATGTTTCATCTGAAGTTGTTCAGAATTTCGTTTTTGTTTCAAAGAAAGCAAAATCAACCATTGTTTCTATTTAAAGTTTTGAAGTTTCCCGCCGTAGAGGTATTCTCGAGACGCCACTGGTTTCAAAACCATCACCACGTGATTCCGTCCATCCACTTTGGTATTGACATTCTTGTTTCTGTGCACTAGGAGCGGAGTTATGGCCCTGTTACAGATTTCGAAAAACACACTGTGTTTTCATGGAAGTGACAAGGAAATATGAATTTATACAAGCAGCTAAGAAGCCTATTTGGAAGCCATTTCTTTTGCGGTGTTTACGAAGTACATTAATGTGAATGATTCAGCAACCCCCTACTGGAAAATGGGACTGTATATCTTGGACTTCATAAACATAACAAGAGAAATGGCTACCAAATAGGCTTCCTAGCTGCTAGTGAAAGTTCATATACCCTTGTCACTTTCATGAAAATAGTTTCAACTTCTGCCAAATAAAGATGTTGCGATTTTATATCTGATCTTGAAGAGACATTTTCTTGGGGGGGGGGGGGGAAATTTATCCCTGGCAGGGACAAAAAATAAATATGTCAGGGTGGGAAACTTATTTGCCAGGGGGGTGGGTGAAATCCCGGGCATTCCCCCGCTAATTCGCACACTGACCACCATTCTTAGTGATGTCAAAATACCCATATCGCAAACTTTTAGCTAAATCCAGCTACCACGGTTGGGATTCTTTTCTTGATAGTGTAGTAGGTATGAATCACAATGCTAAATTGAGTTGGGAGTTACCGTGAATGTAAAAGTATGGCCACCACTGCAGATTCATTATTTGGGTCATATGCACAAACAATA
>JAGDQP010010802.1:0-36675 GCA_022664845.1 Lepisma saccharinum
GTAGAGGTGTTCTGTCACTTTTTTGGGGGTGGCAATAAACACCAATATTTTTTTTTGAGTGTAGCAATGTTTGTGTATCAACTACGCTCGCACTGATGGGCGGTTTTGATGTAGCAGAAGTTGAAAGACAAGATGGGAAAACAGTAGGCAAATACGGACTTGGAAGGAAAATTCGAAGAGGCCAGAATTTGAGTGACTGTTGGTGGTGGGACACACGTATATTAAACAACATCAAAGAAGAAGATACATCTGGACACGTCTAGAAAACGAACGATTTCAGATCGAGTACGTGCTAATTCAGGTGAGGCTTAGAAACTGTTTGAAAAACACAAAGACTCTTCCTGTAGCTGATATTGACTGTGATCATAATTTGGTCTTACTGGAGTTAGACAAAACTGAAGAACGTAGCTAGAAAAAATACAGGAAAGCGAAACGTTAGTACTGAAGAAGTTTAAAACGAGTTGAAAGATAAATTTGTGGTAAAGATAGAAGAGAAGTACTGAAATTTAGTGGGAACAGACTAACGGGCAGTGAGGTTGTTTAGGGCACTATTAAACTCGATCAGCAGAAGAAGTAAGAGGATACAATGAAGAGAAAAGAAACAAGAACGAAGATGGATGGTTATATACGAAATGTTGAAGAAAATGGAAACACAGAAAAAGGTAAAAGATGTACAAGCTTAGTAATGAACTTCGAAGAGAAACAGCAAAAGCAAGAGAAATATGGATAACAAAAAACGTGGAAAGAACAGGAAGATACCATCTGATGGAACTTGGAAGAAAACCTTTGAGGTCATTGAAGAACAAAAATGGTGATCGCATTAGCGATCGGAAAGATATATTGGATAGACGGAAAGCACATATAAAAGAACTGTACAAAACGAACCAACCCACACATACATTAAATATAGAAGAAGCAGAAGTAAGTAATGATGGTAAAGCGTTCAACACACACACAGAGAAGAATTTGAGAAAGCGAAATGGAAAATGATACATCAATGGGTGTGGATGTGTTTCGATTGAATCGATAAAAATAATGGGAGAGGAAGGAAAAGTTAATGTTATAACGCTGCAACGAAATTTATGACTCAGCAGAATAGCCAAGCGACGGTTTAGAAACAGTAATAATTATACTGGAAAAGAAGAAGAATAAAAGAAGATATGAAGGTTACGAAACCATCAGCCTAATAACGCACTCAGCGAAGATCCTTCTACGAGTATTAAACATAAGATAATACGGTACGTTGAATGTAGAAATGGAGACGGAACAGTTTGGATTTCGAAGAGGGAAAGCAATAAAGAACACTATTGGTTTGTTAAGAACAATAGGAGAAAGATACGTAAAGAAAGGTAAAGAAGTATATGACGCATTTGTTGATTTGGAACAGGCATTCGATCGAATAAACAGGAAATCTGAATGCAAGTATTTAAGAACCGAAGAGTGGAATGGAAAAATCGAAGAATTATGAAGAATTTGTACAATGAATAAGGGTGAAAGTAGACGAAAATTTATGAGAACAAAGGGAAATAGGTGGAGGAGCGTGACAAATGTTGTCTCTCACCACTTTTACATTCATTCAGAAGAGATTGTAAAGAGATTCTTCGAAAGAGAAGTAACAAGGAAAAGGTAAGATTGATGGTAAGAGCAGAAAGGTAGAATGAAGGACAGAGTGAAGAAAGAAAATTTGAAGCCTTTTGAAATGAGGACATGGAGAAGAATGGGAAAATAAGCTGGATACAGAAGATGAGAAAATGAAGAAATGCTGAAGAGAATAGGCAAGAGAAAAACAATACTGGAAACAGTAAATAAGAGAAAAAGAAACTGGTTAGGACATTAAGTAGTGATTGCATGCTGAGGGATACAATTAAAGGTATGGCTCAAGGAGAAAGAGGAAAAGGCTAATCATAATCCTTGACAGTATTATTAAGGAAGTGGCTAGATAAAACGGAAAGCACAAGATCGGGATGAATGAGAAGGATTCAGATTGCCTTACAGGACCTCCCGCTTTCAGCAAAACACTGATAATAATGATGATGATATATAATTCAGAAATTATTTTTCACTGTGTCAGTGTTTCAGTAACAGATCTGTAAACCTGTGACAGAGTTTTGTTCAGTAAAAATCATATCTGACGCAATCTAAAGTAATTCGAAGCAGTCTGATTGGTCTCTCTCAACGCTTGCGCAGTGATTGTTATTTTATCTGACCCTCTCGGTACCCCCTGAAACCCACCCATGGACCAGCCGCACTAGGGTTCCCTGGACTGCAGGTTAAGAATCCCTTATTTAAATGGCTTATTTTTACTGGTACGTAGATTGGATGTACCGTATTTACTGGAATCTAATGCGTCTTGTATAAATCGAATTTAGTCTTTAAAATCGGGGTGAGCATTAAAATCGTATGCAAATTCGAAAATTTTGCTTAAGTTCTGTGGATGGTTCGGCTCTGTTAAACCTGGGTTCCAAGCCTCACCCAGCACTGTGCAATATATAGAGCAGGACATAGGTGTTCAACCTCACGAGGGTGTGGGTGAATGAGGGTGAGGGCAAACTTGTAACGTGACGGTGTGGGTGAGTGAGGGTGAGGGCAATGTTGTAACGTGTGGGTGTGGGTGAGTGAGGGCGCATTAAGATGGGAAGAAATTGAAACTTGAGAATGAAGGCGAGTGAGGTTTGACGAAAATGAACACGTTTGCAGCAGGATGATTCCTCCACCGACGTAGGCACCATCCTCGAGATTTTCGAGGATGAATCAGCCATACTGATGATGATTAGTTACGTACGGTAATTCCATTGTGTCATTACAAGTTGTACTATTTTGGTTAAGAATATGTCCGTATTTTCTTTAAGAGTTTACTGCATTTAAAAAAATAACATAAACTCATTGTTATACGTATAAAGTAATGTTACCGTATCGTAATATCGGTAACAATAACATTAAAACCTATAACTTTAACTCAATATTCAATGCGGTAAAATTTGCAGCTGCATATTACAATCGGCAGTAAACAATATCTGTGCGAACAGATTATATCAGAAACGTAGTGACTTTTAGCAAAACATGGAATTTGTAATTTTTTTTTTCTTGCTAAATTTAAAAGAAATGTAAAATTGACTACTGTTCTTGTTGTTGTTGTTTAAAGCAACTTCAATCAATCAATCATTTTTACAATACAATAGGTCGCTAAGACTAACGCAGTTGTCTTCTCGGGCAGGACGTTGAGGAAGACACTAAAAGCTCTCCTGATGAAACAAAAGGTTAATACGGAATGGAATCCGAAACCAGGAAACCAACTTTGTGAACTATATGAAACAAAATTTAGTATATCAACTGTAAATACACACAGAAATCAATACGAGAACAGGGAAATTAAAACTATTAATAACATTTTCTTCTCCTCACCGAAAGTGCATTGGGAGAAAGAATTCGTCCATTCGTCCCAATGTCAATGGGAAAAATCCCCCTCGATTCCCTCACGATTTTCCACCCTGAATTCACTAGTCTTTGCCACTAGACCACAAAAGGTTACGTATCTAATTAATTAAGATGTATTATTTATCTTTTACATAAGTTCTCATGTTAAATTCATGTTAATGTTGAATAAGGTAATGTGGGGCAATTGGTTACTCGGTTTTCCTAAAAGAATGTTGCAATATTTTCTCCCCTTCTCATAAAAAGATAAAATTGATGGTCAGAAGAATATTGTAATTCTGTTTGGTAATTTATGTCTTTCCACATGTAACTCGAGGTCATTGTTCTCGTGTGAGGGCAAAACTCAAGACCCAGATACTGAGATTCCTCCTACGATAGGCCTCAACATCTGAAAAAGAAAGCTACTCCGCGGGGCTCAAAAACACCAAACCATACTATTTTTGAATTTGTACTTGACCCCATTATTAGCCAACTGCATATTCAAGGACTGTGAACTCTCGCTTTTATTTGCGTGACGTCAGAGCCGGACATGGACTAAGAGAAGGGTGATTTGCGAGACGAAGGAGGGGTGGGGGACGCAGTTGACTGGAAACGATCACGTAACCTTGCTCCCGTCTTTATAAAGGGACAAAAGGTAGGGAGTAGGGTTTAACACGGGATACAAATTGCTCTTATCAGCATTTACAGGCCGCTGACTTCTCCCACCCTTTCATTTTGAATAGTGCTGCTGATAAAACTGCCCCAAGGAAAGGGAGAAATTTCACAAGTCCCACCCTTCCACCACCTCAAGTCATTATTTTGCATGCACATTTCATTTACCTTTAGGTTTCGTTAGATTATGTTTTTAAAAAAAGAACTAAGCAAGCGTAACCGTTAAGGGAGGAGAGAATCTCGCATAAGTAAGCACCGAGAAAAGAAAAAGCACATCGTTAAAAGTAACAACGAAACACGGAATACATAGTTAAAAGTAATAACGAAATAGAGAATACATAATAAAAAGTAACATGGAAACATGGAATACATAATTAAAAGTAATAACGAAATAGAGAATACATTATAAAAAGTAACAACGAATCATGGAATACATAATTAAAAGTAATAAAGAAATACATAATACATAGTAAAAACTAACAATAAATACAGTTAAAAGTAATAACGAAATACAAAACGCATAGGAGAAAGTAACAACGAAACACAGTACACATAGTTAAAAGTAAAAACGAAACACAGAATACATAGAAGTAACAACAAAATACATAGTATAAAAGTCGTCAAGCATAGGAAGAAAATATCAGGACATGAGAGAAAAAAAATTAAAAAGGATATTCAAATGAAAATAATATGTAAATGTGGAAAAATGTATGTCGCACAAAAATAATAAATACACTGTTCATGAAAATCAAAATGCAAAGTAACCAGAGGAACCCGCTTCTACATTAACTTTCTTGACATTTTAACTAAATCAGTATTTCTGAATATGTGAATTGCGCCTTGTTGGATTATGGTGAAAAAAAAAAAAAAAACAATCTGCTTATTCTTTGATAGGTATTTTCGCATGGGTGTCACATACCTTTGTGGATACAATTTATGAACGTATTATGAAGTTAAAAAAAATAGACAAAACTCTCTAAGTAAAGAGAAGGCGGCGCAGCCCCGTGGTCTAGCAGCAAAAGTACTGGAAGCTGCACCGTAAAGAAACCGTAAGTGCCAGCCCAGCTGACGCCGGCCTTATAGATTAAAGTTTGCAAGGATATTTCTCTCTCCAGCAAGACAAATTCCAGCGTACCATCTAGAATCGAATCGATGTCCTGTCAACTACCGTCACGGTATACTTCTCCGTAAAATGTGATCGCAGGTAGTTGTGTTATCTCTGCGAATCATAACATAGTTAAGACATTCTGGTTAAGATTTAATGTACAGTAAATTGTATTTTAATTAGGGATGGACACATGGATCCTAGCGGATCCGATTTCGGATAATATTGCAATCGGTTACCAGTATCTGGACCTTATAACAGGGTATCCGGATCTTCAAACTCGGTATTTGGATTCTCATATTAGAACCAGGTACCTGGATCCAGATCTTGGAACCGGGTACCTGGTTCCGCCACCTAATTTTAATATAATTTAAATAGCAGACTTGAAATGAATCGCAATATCAGTGTCATTTTAATTGATTCCCTAATAATAACGGACCCTCTTCTTTTAAGATTGTTTTCTACAGGGATTCTGCCACTCATCTAAGAGGGTGTCACCCTTTAAGGTCTTGAGTACACCCCAAATTTAAAATTCATACAGCTAAAAATCTATAGAAACCCTGCAAATCTCTACTTTTACACCACTCCTATATTGACTTGATCCCTACCCCCTCTAACTGACCTTCGTGGCAGAATCCCTGATCCGTTCGCTTGTGTGGTAAACTATCACCTTTTTAAATTCCAAGGGATCTTTGTAACATTACAAATCTTGTGTTTTCATTGTTTTAAAGCTGCAGGCTGTTACAGCCTTAATATTTCCGTAGTCAGGAACAGCCTAGGAAACGGACAGAACTTTTAAAATCCGGAAAAACTCAGTCAAATGACCAGCGTGAGAAGGATTCGAAAGCTCGACACTTAACTGGAGTTTATCCCCAGCCTGACATCCTAACCACGAAACTATTGGGGCTAGATGGATCATTATACAGCGTTGAATCGTATTCAGCCGTTTCCTATCCACAGCTGAATGAAAGTCTCCCCTTTTTCTTTCCACATATCACGGTCTGCTGCTATCCTCATCCATGTAGCTCCTGAAAAACGCTTGATTTCATCTACCCATCTTACATTTGGACGTCGTCTCGGTCGTTTCTTTTCTCTAGGAATCCAATGTAGTACACCTTCCATCTGTTCGTCTAGCTATGTGACCGGCCCATTTCCACTTCAGCTTCTTCGCAGTCTTGATTACATCCTCTACCTTTGTTTGTGCGCGAATCCATTCATTTCTCTTCCTGTCCCTCCTGGTTATTCCTAGCATGCACCTCTCCATTGCTCTTTGTGTGACTCTCAATCTTTGAGTCGTTTGCGCATTCAATGTCCAAGTTTCGCAGCCGTACATCATTACAGATAACACACATTGATTATAAACTTTACTCTTCAGACACATTGGAAGTTTGCTTTTGAAAATAAAGTGTAGTCTTCCAAAAGAACTCCACGCCATTTTACATCTTCTATTTATTTCATCAGTCAACGTAGCATTCGATGTTTTAAGCTGGCCTAGGTAAACATACTCATCAACTATGCCTATTCTCTCTCCGCTAATCTTTATTTCCCTTTTTGCAGCATGTTGTACATTATTTATGTTTTACTTATATGTGATGGAACGAATTAACCAACGTTGAGGTAATGTTCACCGAAATTAGATAATTTTATATACAGTATAATGGTACAATTTCAATATATTATTCCTAAATTACATTTTTAAAGCGTATTTTACATGGCGCGCGTTTCGAAGATTAAACTACTGCTATCGTAGATCCTAAAAATCGGTTCTTTTTCTGAAGCTTTACATAAAATTATCTTCAACAACATTAATTATTGTAGGAATAAAGTAACTAACCTTGGAATTATTTAAGTGAATATTTAATGTTTCCTGAAAAGCACTTTAATTTAATAAACATTATTCCTTAGTCAAACTTCAAAAGGAACAATGTATTAACGAGGTATTTCCTATATAAATCTATGTTGGGGACACCTACCGAACAAATTCTTAACATCATATTTCTTACACAAGTAATTGGTTTTCGTTCTTTACTATTAGAAACTTCCAGTTCTACGTAGCATTTCCTCTCCAAGTTTCGGAAGGTCCTGGATTCCATACCACCAGCTGACCATCCTGACTGTTTTCCCACGACATTTCCTCAGTCATACCAGGCAAACACCGTGATGGTAGCTTCAGCTTAGTTCCTAACAGACTCCTTCCTGCATCTTTTTCCCTACTTTATTTCTATCCGAGCCATAGATGTCTAAAAGTCATAAATCAATTCAATTTAATTACTGAAACACAAGTAGCAATCTCCTCTGAAAGGAATTTGTGAATTTATTTATACCTTCCCAGATAGCATGCCAACTTGGAACAAGGCTGTCAGTCACTTACTTTGAGCTTGGTAATCTTGATATTGTGTTGAACGTAATAAACAAGTATGAAACAAAAAACGCTGGAACAACGTTAAGTAGCTTGGTTGTTATAACTACTGTAATTCAAGCTTGTAGGAACGAACAGTTATGCGAGGAAGCTTGTCAAACTTGCATTTTATTTCAATTTTGTATTGCAGCACTCTCGCTGACCCCGGAGGCTAATCTTCGCCAACCCTTTTACTACAGGCGTCTCATGGGATCTAATTAACCAAGTATAAATCACGCTTGGAAAGCCAACTTGATTGTGTGATTTAGGCATCTACGTATGACCCAGGCCGGGATAGGATAGGAGAAAGTATTCGGAAAGAAGACGGCCGGGGCTTGAGTTGTAGGTACCACACCGGTATATGACTGAGGAAAGACTCTGAAGAAACCTCAGTGAGGGTTACCCACTGGTTTCGAACCCAGTACCTCCTGAACCAAGAACCAAAGCTCTACAACGCTACAGGCTGGATTTCTTGGAAAAGGAGCAATATATATAATCTTAAACAATCCCATTGCATCTTCTTTTTGAGCGTGGCTGTTTACAGAACATGAAAGGAGGAATGAATTACGTCCAACGGAATTAATAATAACTGTTTTACACTTTGTACTGTAATTAACAAGCTGTGATATTCATCCCACCACTCAAATTTACATGTGATGTCCTCCAAGCCCTGTGTTTAACTTTTGTTTGGTTTGAAAATCAGAGCAACAATTTAGTAGACAAGGTAACAATTTGACGCTATGACCCAGACCTATTTATCTCGTGACTTACAATCAGCTTCGCTACGTATGCACGCTGCAGGGAAAGCCGCTGACGTCACTCACAAAACGTGCAGAAAAGCCGCAAAAATAACACATGTGGATACTTAACACGCTGCGATAACAACACGAGTACGATTAATTCACAAGCTTCTAATCAATACTCATAGAGGTCAGTAAATGAGCGGGGAGAGAAGAAACATCTAGCGGGGATATTTTCTTCATTGATTTTAAAATATTTAGTTCAATATCACTTTAACTAATATAAATGCAAATGTTTAGTCAAAGCGGTCAATACTGCCACTCACGTTAAGTAGATCCAAGGTCAAAGATTTCCTCATTTCTCGATGACAAAAATAAAAGCTCTCGTAAACTGTAGAAAGAACTTTTGATCCCGTTTGCAAACTACTTTTAATTCTGGGGGATTCTTCAAACTTAGATCAGGGACATTTAATATAAGATATAAAACATGAAATGAACAATAGTTTAAAAAAAATACTTCTGCAATGAATGCGAACACTTTGAATAGTTGAAATGCCTTTTTAGATATGGTGACCCTATTTTTTTCCAGTGATTCCGGGGAGAATCAGGATAATTCAACTCCTTCCTTGTTGGAATAGTTCATTGGCTACCTTTTCTTTTCTTACTGCATTACTACATGAAAGATTACTCTATTCCTAATATTTTTTATTTTTACTCCTTGAATTTGGAATTTAGAAATGACAAGCGCTTACTTAAATCAGTTAGAAAATTACTAATGTGATT
Organism: Lepisma saccharinum; assembly: GCA_022664845.1. Lineage (NCBI taxonomy): Eukaryota > Metazoa > Arthropoda > Insecta > Zygentoma > Lepismatidae > Lepisma > Lepisma saccharinum. Next base: position 9,110 of record JAGDQP010010802.1, read on the forward strand.
TTAGAACAGAGAAATAACAAAAAGAGTACATTTCAAGGATTTAGCGAAAAAGACGAGAATGGAAAATTAGGACCCATGAAAAGAGTACATCTGGTAGACAGATATCGTTTTCGAAAGTCACTTTCTAAATGAAACAATATCCTTCAAACCGCGGAGAAAAGTAGCCGGAATAAGTGCCTTAATCCGAGGAAACCGGGACTGTCGCCCCAAAAGGCTTCTGCCACTAACTGGGAGAATACCGGGGTAGACGCCTAATGTCCAATCCATACGTTCACGTCGTGGGGCCTGTTAGTACCAAAGCAACTGCTTGGCGAACGAACATGGATGGGTTGCTCACCAACCCGCATTAGTAGACAGCGTGGTGAGTCAAATGTCTGCACCCCTGCTTTCTTTACATATGATGGTACAAGCAAGGAAACAGCCTCGGAGGCTCTTATTGCCCGGAGGACGGAATGCAGCTGGCAACGGCAGTGGTCAGTGCTGCAGGAAGTCAGAGGGTCAAAAGGCCCGGGTTTGGACTGTAGACTGCCAGGACACCGACACGGCAACTCGAACGGACCTATACGCGGCGACCCTCAACTGTAAGTCACTTGCAGGAGAGGACAAATTAGAAGAACTGCAGAATGAACTTAAGAGGATTAAGTGGGACATCATAGGACTATCAGAAGTGTGGAGGAAGAATGAAGAACAGTTGGAACTACCGTCAGAGCACACATTCTACTACAAAGGAACAGAAACTGGAAAAGCGACAGGCGTTGGCTTTATAATTAATAAAGACCTGAGGTCATGGATCACAGAAATTGAAGGAATTTCAGATAGAATAGCACGGGTAGTAATAAAGATTAACAAGAGATACAGTATGGAAATTATACAAGTGTACGCTCCAACAACCTCGCACCCGGAGGAGGAAGTCGAAGACCTATAAGAGGAGATACAGGAGATTTTGGATAGTAGCAAATCACATTACAAAATTGTAATGAGAAACTTCAATGCGAAAGTAGGAACCAAGCAGAGCAGTGACACCAAAGTGGGAAACTTTGGATTTGGGAAAAGAAACGAGAGAGGAGAGAAGTTAGTGGAATTCTCAGAAGCCAACAGATTGTTCACTTCCAATGCATTTTTCAAGAAACCGTCCCAGAGGAAGTGGACATGGAAAGGCCCAAATGGAACCAAAAACCAAATAGACTACGTTCTATCGAAAAACAGGGCAATTCTGCAAGACGTATCTGTTCTGAACAGTTTCAAAGTCTCGAGTGATCATCGGATGGTGAGATGTCAGCTGAAACTAAATACTAGAGAGAAAGAAGCTTATCAGAGGAAAACCGCCACTTCTAGATCTGGAAAATCTAGGAAAACACAGACAGACATTCGAGATAGAACTAAGCAACAGATTCAGCGCCTTGGACGAGTTAGCGGATGAAGAAGACATCAATAGAAGAAATAAAATACTGACCGAGATAATAATAGAAACAGCCAAGAAAATAGCAGGCACCAGAAAGAAAAAAGAGAGCAATATCTCAGAAGAAACTAAACTCTTGATGAAAAAAAAAGGGAAATGAAAGAAGAGGAAAATTACATAAAGAGGATTGAATACCAGGGTGAGTCATATGTTCGTAGCGTTTTCATGGATAATGTGTAGCACCCGCCTCCCCCTGTACCACAGAAGCCTATTCGGTGAAGTACATCCCATCACACTGTATGGTCCTTCTCCAACGTTCCACCAGTAACACAAGCCCCTGACGATACCAGGCTGCAGGCTTTGAAGCAAAGAACTCAGTAATGCCAGTTTGTCACATCATCCAAGGAATGGAATTGTCTGCCCCGCAGGAAAAGTACCATGGAACGAAACAGATGAAAATCAGATGGCGCAATATCGGGACTGTAGGGTGTGTGTGGTAGAATGCCCATGCCATCCATGTCCGCAATGTGCTGGCGGACTCTTCTTGACCTGTGGAATGGAGCGTTGTCAAATTGGAGGAGCAGTCGCTTTCGGTTCACCAGTGCTAGATAACGACGGCGCACAATGTCGTATACCCGTTGCAGTTGTTCAGCATACAATGTCCCATCTACGGAACGACCATGTGGAACGAGCTCCAAGTGCACCGGACCTTCGAAATTCCACCACACACACAGCATTGTCTTCTCTTCAAACCGCCTTCTTTGAACCACTGGCTGCGGCTCGGTACCTGGTCGAAGCCATTGTTTCCCGGTGTCAGGATAACGAAGAAAGATCCACTTTTCATCATTCGTGATGATCCGCTGCCAAAACCTGTCGTCAGTTGGGTTTCGAAGCAGTTCTTCACACATGGTCACACGTTGTTGAGCCTGAGCGGGAGTCAAATCATGGGGAACCATTCTCGGTTGCCTGGAGCGAAACCCAAGTTGATGCAGATGACGAACGACACTGGTTTGTGATATCTGGACCTCATCTGCCAACTGACGGGTACTGGTTATTCCTGGGTTTCCTTCAACAGCGTTCAGGAGGGAATCGATATCCGTCGTCACAGGGCGTCCACTCGGCTTGTCATAGAGACTGGTATCACCAGACCGAAAACGTTGAAACCACTTTCTAGCTGTGGACGGGTGGACAGTACCTTCTCCTCCTACGGCAGAAATTTCCTTGGCTGCTGCTGCTGCATTCAACCCCTTTTTCCAGTAATGGCGCAGAAGCACACGACACACAAGTTTCTCCTCAGCCATTGTCCTGCCAACTGTGGATTCAATGTGTAGTTCCTCCCCCACACCGTTAGCGCTGTGATCAGACAGACACGTGACACGCTTTCTGCCACCACCACCTTCACCTGTTCTACACGTTGCACGTGGTTTTCCGGCATCGAGTGGGCGGGGCCACCCAACGCTACGAACATATGACTCACCCTGGTATATAGAACTAAATAAAATCGTAAGGAACAAAATAAGAGAGGATGTTCGAAGATATAACGAAAATCTTGTTAGAAATACAATCGAGGAAAACAAGATCCTGAAGAAAACCAAACAGCAGCTAATGATAGGGAAAAAGCAAATAATTAAGAGACCAGATGGGACCGTAACACGAAATAAGGAAGAAATTATAAACATATTTGAAAATTTCTACAGAGAATTGTACTACTCCGAAGAAGAGCTAGGAAATGAAGACTTAGAAGAAAATGATGTAGATGTCCCAGACGTAATGAAAGAAGAAGTGGATAAAGTACTTCGAGGGATGAAGAACGGAAAATCACCAGGAGAAGATGGACTCACAGCAGAGATGTTTAAATGGGGAGGTGAAAAAATGAAAGAGGAAGTTGCTAAATTATTCTCGATATGCCTGAGGAAGAGAGAAATACCCTCAAGTTGGAACAATGCCGTTATCATTTTGTTCTACAAGAAAGGGGACAAAGAACGCGTCGAAAACTACAGACCAATTAGTTTACTATGAGTTCTATAAAAAATGATCACCAAAGTTATTTTCAATCATATTGAACGAGACTTAGATTTTAACCAGGGAAGGGAACAAGCCGGATTTCGTCGTGGATTCAGCACAATGGACCACATACAAAAGTTGAATGAAGTTAGTTCACGTTCAAGTTGTATCCTGACTATTTTAGGAGATGAAGTTTCGGACTAATGTGCATGCCTTCTATATGTATTGATTGAAATGACGTGATGCTCTTTATATGGGAAATTTATAGGACGCAACTGTCGCAGCCCTATGTATTTGCGATGAAAGGTAGAGAGAGAGAGAGAGAGTGCGTAAAAGGAGAGGAGGGGAGTCACATTTTCAAGTAACAAGTCTTCGTAGGATCCGTATGATGTTATTCCTCCAGAAAAATGTCTTGAGTTGAGTTAATGTAGCGGTTCTGGCATGCGATAAATTTGTCTTTGCGGTATTGCTGTTCCAATGGCATGTAGCGAAGCATGATGAGATGCTCTTATTCGATTCCAGAATGACTGAGATATTTGATTGATGAATTCTTCTAAGTATTGGAGTGAGAGATCTTCGTGGAGCTGCGTGATGCGTGTGTCTCGTGGGTGACCAGAGGGGTTACATGCGTAGGACCAACACGGCGTTGGACCAACACGGCGTTGAACCAACACGGCGTTTGACCAACACGGCGTTGAACCAACACGGCGTTCGACCAACACAGGATTTTGCCCTGGGGTGTTGGTCGTACGCCAGTTCTTGCTGCTTGAGAGGCTGTTGGTCGTACGAAGTGTTGGTCCAACGCCGCATCCCCGACCAGAGATGATTCGAGCTGCTCTATTCTGAACTCGTTGGAGCAAGAGTAGATAGGATGGTGCATCATGTTTCCAAGCTGGAGCTGCATAAGTTATGAAGGATCTGATTATCATGTAATAAATGTGCAGTCGGGTTTCAATTGAGAATACTTGACTGCGTAGGATCAGGTAAAGTTGTAGGACTCTATTAGTTGCTGTTTTAGCTACAGTTTGGAGATGTTGTTTGAAAGTGAGTTTTGAATCCAGATCAACACCTAAATATCTTGCAGTTGAAGAAAATTGAAGAGGTTCATCCAATAGTATAAACTCAAGTCTGTTTACAGGTCTTCGTCGAATGAGGTGGACGACAGTTGCTTTTTCCGGATTTAATTTAATTCTCCATTGAGATGTCCATTTTTCTAAAAGTTGTAAATGTAATTGAGCGTATAACTGAGCATAGATGATGGATTTTCCTGCAGAAAAAATAGCGGTGTTACCCGCAAATGTTGCTAGTTTAGTGGTGGCAGAGGTAGGAATATCGGCAGTGTATAGATGCAGCTTCCCATACTTAATGATGTCATTGATTTTCAATGCCGTTCCTTCTGGAACCGTGTCAACAACTCTCCTCATCCTACCTTGAACACCTTGGGCACTGCCCAACCAGTTCATCATACCCACCGTATGCCCCATCCCAGATAACCACTCCATCCACAACACAGACCACCTGTCTGAAACTCACGATTAACCATTCCAACTCCAATTCATGATCACTACTTTTTATGGAAGGAAATTTAAATCCAACTCAGCCTCACTGATTTACTTTACCATCGTTGCCTCGCTTATACCACTGCTTTCCTTTCTCCTCGACTCGTCAACTATGCCTTCACCTCAGTTTCGCATTACATTCACTGCCTTAGGGATGGGACAGTTGCTCTCTAATCAATTCAATTATTACAATTCCATATCACGCCAAAACAATCACATGGAAGTAATGAGCTTTTAGCTCGAAACTTCGCACATTAAAAAGTCACTATTTTTCTGCGATTTTGCATCGAAAATGCGTACATCAAGCTACTGCGAAACATTTATTCGACTGCCACATCTGTCATTAGACTACATCAAGAAAGTGAAAATTTTGAAGTTGGAAAAGGGGTAAGGCAAGGAGATTCAATTTCTGCAAAATTGTTTTCTGCAGTCCTGGAGGGAGTGCTCCAAAACTTAAACTGAGATGAAGTTGGAATTAAAATTAATGGCGAATATCTTCATCACCTACGATTCGCTGATGATATAGTCCTGTTTGTTTCAAGTGCAGAAGATCTAGAAACCAGAATGGAAGAACTGAGTAACGAGAGTTCGAAAATACGCCTTACAATAAATTTAAGTAAAACAAAAGTAATGTACAATCAAAATGCTGCAAAGAGGGAAATAAAGATTAACGGAGAGACAATACGCATAATTGATGAGTATGTTTACCTAGGCCAGCTCAAAACATCGAATGCAAAGTTGACTGATGAAATAAATAGAAGATGCAAAATGGCGTGGAGTTCTTTTGGAAGAGTACACTTTATTTTCAAAAGCAAACTTCCAGTGTGTCTGAAGCTTAAAGTTTATAATCGATGTGTCTAACCTGTGATGATGTACGGCTGTGAAACTTGGACAATGAATGCGCAAACGACTCAAAGATTGAGAGTCACACAAAGAGCAATGGAAAGATGCATGCTAGGAATAACCAGGAGGGACAGGAAGAGAAATGAATGGATTTGTGGACAAAGGTAGAGGATGTAATCAAGACTGCGAAGAAGATGAAGTGGAAATGAGCCGGTCACATAGCTAGACGAAGAGGTGGAAGGTGCACAATGTATTACATTGGATTCCTAGAGAAAAGAAACGACCGAGACGACGTCCAAATGCAAGATGGGTAGATGAAATGAAGCGTTTTTCAGGAGCTACGTGGATGAGGATAGCAGCAGACCGAAATATGTGGAAAGAAAAGGGGAAGGCTTTCATCCAGCAGTGGATAGAAAACGGTTGAATATAAATCGCAGCCATATTCGAGCCAGTACTGGATGAGATCTCTCCCCGGAGGGAGGAGATTGGTCTACTGCTCCCACGCTGAACAGACGGGTTGGAAGAGGACAGCGTAAGCTGTCACTGTGATTGCCACTATCTGTTATTTATAGCAGCTCTCCAACTGTATCACGATGCTGGGGGACACCGTTCCAGACCCACACGCCTTAGGGGGAAAAATCCTTGGCAGCGCCGGGAGTTGAACCCAGCACCCCTCAATCCGTAGATATCAACGCTAACCACAAGACCAGCAAACGGTGTATTGCTAAATAACACTGACAAAACTATCTTACGAAATTCCTAATACGAAAATTAGAAGAAAAACGCAATAGACCATCGAAAGTGCACAAATGGTTCATTTTGTCTGCCTAAAGAGTGGGAAAGTGAGCTTCGTACTGTGAAATTCTGCCCCTTGTTTTGAAGAAATGTTGGAATTTTTCATGCTTTACTTGGTATAAAATTCACAGTTTGCACGAGTGTATTCTGTGCTTGATATATGATATTTACTATCACTGGAGGATGCCACTTTCTACATATCCAATATACCAACAAAGTGATATTTAACAAAAACACACACACAAAAAAACGATATACCTGATATAACTTGTTAACTCCTAATATCCACTGCACTGATGCAAACTCCTTTCCGAAAACTGAATTATCTTTTAGTGCATTGTGTAAGTTTTATGGTGAAATATTTATTGTATTTGCCATTGCAAAAAATCGATTTTGTAGCTCTAAGTTGCAAAAAATGATCATGAAAACGAAGCGGAATTCGTCCCATGCTGATATGAACTTTTCTGTCTTTTTTCGATGTCAGGATTTACGCCAGTAGTACACAAACGTTGAAAAACGGTAGATAAAACGTTATTTCTGTTACGTAATTTTAACGTTGTATCTGTACCAAAATGTCCGCCTGTTCAACGGTTTTTTCGCCGTTTAGAATCAATGTAGTCTTGAATGGCAAGAAGTGGACGATGAACAACGTTTTTAACGTTGTATTTACGCACCTATTGAACGGCTCAAAATCACGTTTTGTATTTAACCAAAAAATACCACTGAGTTCGTAAATTTTCCACGCGTCTGCAGTGGGATTCGAAGCTGGAACTTTGCGGACTCGTCGTTTGAAGTTCCTCACGATAACCAATCATCCATGAAGCTATCTAGCGAATAACTACTACTTTATTACTCCTTTCATGTAACGAAAACTTTCCCTGAACTAAAATTCATGTATATAGGCTAGGTGACCATATATTTTCCAGTGATTCCAGGGAGAATGGGTGGGGATAATTCAACTTCTTCTTTGTTGCAACTGTAAATTTGGTTACCTTTTTCCTCTCTCTCTCTCTCCTCCCCCACTACGAAAAAAAATACTCCATTCATAATACTTTTTACATTCTTTTCTTTAGTTCACAATGGTTCGTGATGTCCTCAAATCTTGCAACGTTAATTTAGCTCATTTCCCGACGTCATACAATGATAAAAATTTACACAGTGACGTACGTCGGGTGACAATACAATATTCTATTATTACTTTCATATTTTTCTATATATTTATATATTTTAAAAGAATATTTTAATTATTTTTTAAAAAAAATGAACTTCGTTTGGCTGCTTGCAGAACACTTTAGGAAATAGGTGTCACAAAACAGCTCGAGAAAAAATTATAAAAAAACTTTTTAAAGACATACTTTTCTTAAACACTTTGTACTAAAAAGTAAAAGAAATTGTTTATGCATGACTAAAAAAAGCATGAGGCGCTCTCTCATATACAGTCAATTTATAAATTCTTGAATTGGCGCGCCCCATGCTCTTCTTTGCAGTCATGCATAAACAAAATTACTTTTTACATTTTAGTACGAATTGTTTAAGAAAAATATGTCTTTAGAAAGTGTATTATTATTATTATTATTATTATTATTATTATTATTATTATCTATACTCCTTAAATTTGGAGTTTAGAAATGAATGTCAATCAGAAAATTCGTGATATGGTTTTAGAAAAGAGAAATAACAAAAAAAGTACAGTACAAGGATTTATCGAAAAAAGTAGAGAATAAAAAATTAGGCCCCCTGAAAAGGGTATATCTGGTAGCCCTAGACAGAAGTCGCTTTCGAATGTTTCTTTCCAATAATTATTTTTCGAAACATTATAATTCTTCAAACTGGGGACACAAATAGCAGAGGATTAATGCCTTAATTCGGGGAAACCATCCGGAAACCGTGGCTGAATGGTCACTCTAGTGTAGGTTGGAATTCCACACTACATACTCTGACTCTGCAGCTCCTGACTCAATCCTGAAGACAATTTTCTTCAACTGTCCCGCTGGTTGTGTGGGACAGTGCGGATGTCGTAAGGCTGCTAGAAAATGCACTTCACTCTGTGGCAATTGTGAGGGAACTTGCACCATCAGAAGACGAAAAGCTTGATGAGGATGTGCACGAAGAACTGGAATTTTGAAGAAATAATTTTTGAAGGTAAAACATTAATTACAAAGGGAATGTTAATTCCTGGGGAGCTGCTGTAAATAAAATACAGTGGCGATCACAGTGAGAGCTTCGGCTCTCCTCTCCCAACCCGTCTGGTCAGCGTGCGAGTAGTAGACCAACTCCTCCCTTCGGGGAGAGGCCTCATCCACTAGTGGATTGAATATGGCTGTGATTTATTTACTTATATGTTTATATAAGTAAATGGAATGTCCTGTAGAATAAATACATATTCACGAATTGCGGATATGTTACCCTACTTTCATCTATCTTGAAGATATGTATGTTTGTGGTCATTGGAGTAGTATCAATAAAGATGGATATCAACCTATTTCATACTAAAGAATTCATTGGATGAATAAATGTCTTAGTATTTGAACTGCTTGAAGTGATCAAGTCATTGCAGTCAAATTATACAACAGTTGTCATCATCTTTAAATCCTCTCGGAATTTCGTCTTCTTTTTTGTTTGTTTAACTTTCTGCCGGGTGTTCTAAAAAAAAAAACTTCTCTATTTTCATGTAGATATTATCGGTTATGAGAAACACAGGCAGAACTCAACCCAAGTAACCACAACGACATGCCATTTTAAATACGGACAGATTGGTGTCTATCCATGGCTTTATTACTAACAAGTCCTGGACTTTATTGACTGCACCTTGGCGTTCTGTTAGTAACCAGTCGTCTGTAATCTCTTATTATTGTGATTCGTTGAGTAATAAAGCCAGGAATACACACATCAATCTGTCAATATTTAAAATAGTATGTATGTCGCTGTGATTGTTTGGTTTGCATTGTTGACTTGAATGAAAATAGAGTGGTTTTATTTTGAACACCCTGTACTACAATATTTACAGAAAGATTAATAAATATACACATCCATTGCTTCGCCTACGCTTGTGAAGAAATCACGATATTTCTATCTTAAAAACAACTCTGTTACTTCAACAAAGTGCAAGTAGGGCAGATTGTATCTGAGAAATGAATGTTACGTTACTTGTACTGTACAGTAAATTAAAATAAAATATATTGGATATGATGTGTGTGTTGACAGCATACTCATGTAAATGTCCTTGGAATGATGTTCTAATTTGAACAAGATAAAAATCGTACCAGAAAAGCTGTCACTTGTAAAGTAGAAGATGTTTATTTATTTTTATTTTATTACAACATTTTTATTTAACTTTACTCGTTGTAAGGAACAGATTTTATAATAAATATTTAGGGAGGAATTTCCAAGTAATATTAGCCATGCACTAAAATGTAAGAAAGTAAGATTTCTTTTATAATTATTACACCATCCTTGTATTTACCTATATACATCCACAATCCACTAAGAAGAAAAGATGAGCTTTTTTTTTTATATAAGGACAAGTTTTCACATTAAAAATTTCGCGAAAAATTGAAATATCAAGGTAAAAAAAAAAAATCTTGAATGATACTGAGTCTGACGAATTGGATTTGTGGCTGACGCTTTTACAGCATTTTTAGGTAGATTTCGAAGAAAATATATCTTGGATCCAAAATGGCCGCCGAACCCATTGTTGTATAGAATACACAGCCTAAACCGCTGGGGCTATTGAAATCAAATTTGGCATAAAGGTACAACATCACTTTTTGATTATGAAAATGTTACCTAATGAGTTCAAAGACGCCATCTTGGATCCAAAATGGCGGACCTAAAAATCCATTTTCCACACCGTTTGAGCTAGAGATACGAAATTTGGCATAAAGGTGCATTATGACGAGTAGCTTAGGGAAATATCACAACATTTGGGAAAAGTTGCCATCTTGGATCCAAAATGACCGCCCAAAATCCCATTTTGCACACCGTTTGAGCTGGATAAATGAAATTTTACTTGAAGTTGTACTATCACAAGTAGGTCACGACAAAATAAGAAAACTTTCAAAAAGTCGTCAATTCGGATTCAAAATGGCCGCCCCAAAAACCCAATTTCCAAATCATTGAAGGTAGAGAAACGAAATTTTCAATGAAGGTGTATGACCAAGAGTAGGTTACAATAAATGGGGCAAATCTTCCCTTTGGGGGCGCAGCCAACCGTGGGAGGGTGAAGATGTACTCCGTGGTGGTGTAGTGCTGCAGGGAGATTTTGGTTAAGATAAAGGAGGCGCATCCTCTCAAAAGCACTGAAGTTGGGGGGCGAGCCCCGGCTCCCAGCGAAACTTCGAAATCTACCTCAGCCTGTAGGCCTACCGAAAGGGATTTTTTTAAAAAAATCATGAAAACTTATGCTTATAAGCATATGATCAAAAGACCCATTTTTTTTCCTTTTTAATGCATTTTTAATGTTTTATTTTGTGATTTCTTTTGACGTATATAGGTGAACAGAAGGGTGATATTTTAATTTTGAATAAAATTCAAAATTTAGTGCCGCAATTGTTTTAAATATTTTTATGTTTGAAGATATACACAAGTTATAGGACCGTGAGGATGTATAATGATAGAGATTCTCCTGTAGCTAGATAACAAATGTTCTCCATAGGATTCTACTCGGAGCAACATCAAGCCAGTTTTCATCACAAACCCTTCTAATATTATCCTCCCAACGTCGTCTCGGTCTTACCAACGGTCTCTTTCCCTCCGGTTTACCAACCATGTTAGTCAGGAATTTAAATAAAACTTCCGATTTTTTATGTACATCAAGCCTCTGTAGGTACAGATACAATTGATATTACAGAGTGAAAAGTATGTGACTGGACCGGGGATCGAACCCGGGACCTTTGGGTTGATGTACAGAAAAAATCGGAAGTTGCCTCCATTTCAACTTTGGAAATTATTTCTTCCGTGTGAGATATTTACTATGAGACACAGGGATGTCCAAGCACAACTAGGAGTTGTGGTACTCTCCAGGTGGTTTCGAGAGAGAACATCGACATCAAGAGGGGAAGGTGTGTGATTGGGAAGCGGGTCGACTGGGTGGCGCAGTTGGTAGCGCATTGGGACGGTAACTTAAAGGTCTCGGGTTCGATACCCGGTCCAGTCACATACTTTTCACTCTTACGAGATACTTGGAGAATTTTAAATTAACATTTTGTTTACAGGTATTGTGCATGCTGTGCTACGTCCACCATCTTGGAAAACGGCCACCGATTATCACTTATTTTATCATATCTCGGTAACCGTTGGAAATATGAAAAAAATTAAAAGAGACAAAAATTAAAGATCATAAACAAATACATCTTTTTGGTCCTTATAACTTTTGTCCTACCTCTAACGGTTTTCGAGAAAAACGTAAATTCAAAAATCATACTTTTTTTAATTTGTTGGAGGTTTACCATGTAAATTACTTTTAACACGTAGATTAGAATTTTATTATTTTTTAATTTACGTTTTTCTCGAAAACTGTTAGAGGTAGGACAAAAGTTATAAGGACCAAAAAGATGTATTTGTTTATGATCTTTAACTTTTAATCTCTTTCATTTTTTCATATTTCCAACGGTTACCAAGATATGATTTAAAAAATGAAAATCGGCGGCCATTTTCCAAGATGGCGGTCGTAGCACAACATGCACAAGTGTTGATTTTTTGATATGTTGTTATTGGGTACTAGTGCTACACTTTCCAGGTAAAACCCTAATATGACTGGACTATATAGATGATAAAAGCCTTATGGAAAATTACGTTTTGGAGGACTTGTTTAAAATAAGAAGATATAGAAGACATCTGAAAAAGTTATTTAGTTGATTGCGTTAAGAGAAGTATTTACTGAGCGTTCGAGGGTATTTAACTTCTAATGCAGTATATAACATAATTAGCGTTGTTATTTCTAGAAGGTAAAAGTCATTTTAGCTCATGGACTCTTACTTCGCCAAGTGTTCTGTTCATTTAAGTTTAATAGCAGAAGAAATTTAGAAGAACAATTTTCTGCAGCAAAAAATGAAAGCCATTACGTTAATGGTGAGTTTGAAGTAAAGTTTAATGGAGAATTCTCTCCCGCCCCCTCTTGCGACAAAAATATGTAATTATTGGGAAAATACTGAGAATAGCAAAGATTGTTAGAAAACTTACTTTTTAAAAAAAATGTGTACAGATATCGTGAGGCATTTCGTGTCAACTTACTTAAGACTTTTTTTTTAAAACATAATTATGGTCGTAAATACATGTTAACACAGAAGGAATATATACAATTAGCAAGTTTACCAAGAATGCACTGTCTAGCGTGTGACAAGTTTATATCGTTTGCAGAAAACAAAACTAACAACACGATCGTTTGTGGCCACGAATATCGCTTATCCGTATAGTTTAATAATAGTGCAGCACTGGTGATGGTAATGTCATCCCACTGGGTGTGTTTATTGCGCAATTGTTTGCTTCAGCTCATTCGGGACTCTAGAATGTGAACACCAAAGAATATTCTGCTTCTAATGAAGAATCTTGAACGCAGATTCATCCTCATAGATCTGTCGTAAGAGCTAGATCCTTCAACGGTTATATGTCTGTCACAGTTTCAATGTAACGTCAGGTATTCCTCAGGGTTCTCACTTGGGTCCACTTTTCTTTCCTAATACACATAAATGATTTACCTAAAATCTTGTTAAAGTCGAACAAATTACTCTTTATACATGATCTGAACATTAATAAATCAGTGTTCTATTAATGATTGTCCAGAACTATAGGGGTTCTCAATATTTTTTTCCCCTACGGACCGGATTAATGATAATTTCGCCATAAAAAGGCCTTTCCTGACCGCATTGTAAATCGAGTAAGACAGTACAAGTATCAGTTACTCCGTGTAATTGTATGGACTAGGCCTAATTAAACACGGCGTATGTTAGCATGAATTCACATTATATTTCTATGCTTTCTTTTCTCGGATCTGGATCGGAGTTCCCCATTAGTCATATCCAGGGTATGGCGGGTAAGGGCGCTGATTTGTGTGTAACTTTACAGGGGCCCATTTAAATATGTGTTTTGTTGCTAGATAAGGGTCTAAGAAGGCACATATGATGATCTTAATACAAATCCAATTCAGATTTTGCCAAGTATTGCATATTCATTAAAAAAACACATATTATGAAGGCTTCCCCACGCCCAGTTATTACAGAATTTAACTATGTTTGTATAACGTTAAAAAAATCACTAAAGCATATTATGTTCTAACTAATAAGAACAAAGTTTCTGCTGTTACTAGAAAATGAACTTTGGAAATAACAGAAACTGATGTTAGTCTATGCAGAGGAGTTACTCAGCTTTTCCAAATGAGGTTCTCTTTCTGTCCGGCTCACCCTTTCGCCGCGCTAATGCTTTATTGGACAAATATTGTTTTTCTTCTTTTAATTCTATGTTCTCTATGCACTAATTCTTTGAGTTCTATTCACAGAATAAAGAATGTAGGATTCTTTCCGGGCAGTTAGTTTTCTTGGTTGGCTAGAACGGATTCTATTCCGCAATAATTGCTCTGTTTTATGTTTCTTTATGATGTATCCAACGGTAAAGCATGGCTTTCCAACAAGCTTGGCTTTCCTGACGCGGTGTAGATTGTTTCAATACACTACGTAGACTGCTCTTGTACACAAAAAGATATCTAGAACATTTCTTTCGAGAGTAGTATGGAGTTGTCCAAATACTTTCTTGCGATGAATTTACGTGTTGCATGTGTCAAGTAGTAGTAAGTTCTATAGTATTCTATCTAAGGCATCCAAAGTATAAAAAGCCAAGAGATTTCGAAATGGTCCATGTTTTACGTGTGGTACAGTCAGTTCTTCATCTTTGTTGAACTTGTCCAAATACTTTTTTTTTTACCCACTGTATATAGTTTTCCTTTCTTTTCATACTAAATGGTCTTTATCGATTTTATGCACGAAACTCCAGAAACAACATAAGCAATGCACGAATTAACTCATTTAGTCAGGGGAGAGGGTATTATACGTGATGTAATTTATATAAGTAGACACTGTAGCACACGAGTTTCAGGGAGGGATTTATCAATGAAATGTATTTGCCAAAGGGAGATAAGCCTAGTAGAAGGGAAAAACGAATGACCATGTACTGTAGAAATAGGAGAACCGACTTCACCTTATCATTAGGCCCCCTGTTCCACGTCTTTCGTCTATACCACTGCAACACTGACTCTCAATTAAGACTCCTTTTATGCATGGCGTTTTGTTGCATGCAGCAACCAAAAATAGTTGCGACGCGTTTTCTTTTGTACATTTTTATGAACGTACTGCGTGTCACCGGTGTAAGAGGACAAAAAGGAGAAAGAAAAAGTATGTGGGCAGTGTTGTCAGTGCCTTTTCTGCATGTGATAACCATTTGAATTAAAACCTCTGAGCAAATGGACTTAGGAACGCCTGGGAAAACTTCAGCTCAAAATACAAGTTTAATGTTTACATAAATATACACAATAAAACAACGCGGATGCCTGTTTTTACGAGTGCGCCAGCAGAAGACGTCGACGTTGCGGCCTTCTTTACATGCCACTGAAATGTCTTTCATACAAGGGCTCTAAAAGTGTAAAAACCAACTTGTGGCTTAAACTTAGAGCAAACTCGATGATTACGTCAGGGATTCTGCCAGGATTTCAAGTTTGAGAGGTCCAAAGCCGAATTTGTGTAGGTAAATAGGATTTAAATAGAGTTTTGCAGGGTTTTCTTTCGATTTTAACAGAAAAATTCTAAAGGTGGGGTGTTCAAGAATTTGGGGGTGACACCTCCCATTCGCAGAACCCCTCACTGAATTGCATATGCAAAAACAAGAGTGAAGTTTTTAAATGACGAGAGCTAACCAAATGAAAGACGAGCGTCTGCACAGAGTACCAACCACTGACGTCACACTACAATGCACATGTGCAGAATTGTACTTCACGATTATTTTTTTTTATTTTCGAGACAGTAAACGTACTACGATTCCTTCCGTTAAACATATATAAAATGTTCAAAATGGTATAAAAGCACGAGGGTGTATTTATTAATAAGTAATATTAGCAAAATATTCTCTTAAAGGAAAAAGGGATCCGATGCTTTACCTTCTAGGCTAGCAAGGAAGCTACAGGGAAACGCTTTCGATAAGATAAAATTAAACGTATGGGCTGTAACAGTGCTATGGCTTGAGTTACAGATCAGGGATTCTTCCATACCCCCCATTGGCGATGCAACCTTCCAAATTCTCGAAAACCCCAAACTTAAAAATGTGCACGCTTAAAATCGATAGAAACCCAGCAAAACTCTTTTTTAAAACCCGCTAACGCCCCACTAATTTTGACTCTACACCCCACCCCCGATTGGAAATTGTGGCAGAATCCCTGTTGCAAACGAGCAAATTCAAATTCAAATAGTACAATTCTTTACGGTTCGCTTCACTAAAAAATATTTCAAATGTAAAAACATCAAAATAATACTTGTTTACTTTAAGCTCTTCCTAAGTTAAAAACGATTTCCAAACCCTAAGGTGCTTGAAATAAAATGTGCAATTATCGTCATGTCTTGGTAAATAATTAACACCTAATTTGATACAAATGACGATAATATAAATAAACATGAAAATATTTATTACAGAATTTAAAAGGTTGTTAATTTATTGTAACTGAGCTTTCCTAAATGTCACAGTGTTGAATAAGTCAGAGAAGACCCCAATTAGTACTGACCTGTCACCTAGTAGCCAGAAGAAGCAGGAACCAAAATGTAGGACACGCATGAGCCTAGCGTCGCAGAGATAGCTTATATTACCAACATGTTCTGTTTTCATTGCATATGAATATTTATACATGTGTCTTTTGTTAAGAACTTTAGCAGGGTTGCTAACCCATTTTATACGCAGAAAGGAATAATGAAAGAATAGCATATCTAATGTTTACCATTATTGTGTCCAGGGTTTTTAAAACTGTGCGGCGCTTCTTCCTAAGGAGGCACGAGGACTAAAAAAAAAGATTCTACAAAGGAAGATACGGTATTTATAATGCAACACGCATACTTAGGTCTGCACCCTTCTTCTTTAGTAATACATAGTGGACTAAGCCTTTGTATTACCTCTATTCCACTTATGTACGATCACCAGTGGCCCTTTCACCTTTGGCTTAAACGTGTATAGTGCTTGTTAGATGGCCACTAGCGATATTCTACTTTATCTCTGTAGAATAGTATGTCTTCTTAAATATCTTTGGAATTTCGCGCGACGCCATGTTGGCTGAATGTTTCTTTCTCTTAATTTTCTGTTATTGGGACGATTCTTGAGTTTTAATCTTTTCTAAAGGTACTAACGCCAATCACGAATAGTCTTATTTGTTTTATTTTCATTGGTCGAAGCCATTATCAGATGTTTCAGTTCGACTTGGTTCTTTCTTTCGTTGCCATGGCTTGTCTGCTTTCTGTATTTTGCTACTCTGAGAAGAAAGACAGACATCTAGATTTATGTTGTTTTGACAGTGACCAGTAAGAAAGAAGTTGCAAGTGTTTTATGTGCAGGCGTTTTGTGTTAATTTACATGAAGTGTAATAGGACGTTTTCTGTGGATTGATTCGTAATGGATAAGTTTATAATGAAGACAGGTAAGAAACGTGAATTGGCTAAAGCAGAACCGAGTGGCTCAGAGAAACCAAAACAGAAGTATAGGAAATATGACGAACGTTATTTGGACTTCGGTTTTATCAGGGCTACTGTTAGTAACGAAGAAAGGCCTCAGTGCGTAATTTGTTTGAAAGTATTAGCTGCACATATCATGTTACCTAATAAGCTGAAGCGACATTTAGAAATTGTGCACACCAACTTACAAGGTAAGGACCGGGAATATTTCCCCCGTAAAACAACTGAAGTGAAACGAAATAAAAGTGCAGTTTCTCAGCAAATGTCTGTGCCCGGGAAAGCTCTTCTAGCATCGTACAAAGTAGCATATCGTGTGGCACAATACGGTACAAGAAATCCCACACTCTAGCTGAGGAATTGATTTTTCCGGCAGCAGTTGATATGGTCTCGATTATGGTTGGTGAATCTGCTGCTAAGCAGCTGAGAAGTGTACCTTTGTCTGACAACACAATTAGTCGTCGAATAAGTGACCTTGCCGATGATGTAAATGAACAATTAATCCAGCAACTTAGGGGGCAGACTAAGAATATTTTTCGCCACCTTATACGAATTACGTATTGTATTAGGATATTTAATTTCCTCTTATCCATAGTTTGCAACACTGCGTATGCTTCTCGCATTTATCAACACTAGATTATGCCAAATACCCAATAATATACGTAGTGCCATTTGAAAATTTTAAATCTTTTATCAGGTTTGCAACACTGACAACCCGGTGACATTGTCTTTTCCCTCCAATTATCCCCCATGTCGTTAGAAATAAATTTACGGAAACAAAATTTTCATTCAATGCAACGTTTCTGATTTTTTTTAGAATTATTCATTTTCATCCCATTATTAGGCCCCGACTTTGGGCTCTAAGTTGGAAACGCTGGATCTTCAAAACGAACTGGAATTTCTTCCATCTTCACAGGAAGAATTTTACCTGTTTCGACGTCAGGAATCACCTCCTGAACGTGATGTACGGTACTGTGTTCTGTAGAAAAGTACATGTACTTCGGTACAATTTAAGCGTTTACCGTAAACTTATTTATATTTGAGGAGGTGACACGCAAAAGCAAACTTGTCCAATAGATACAGTTTCTCAAAATCAATGAAAAGGTATCCCAGCCCACCATATACTTATATATGAACCATGCATTTTCACATGCTTCTCTCTTTGAGTACGTTCGCGTTTGTGTGACTTTCATGCTGTATTGACATTGCACTTATCCTGTAAGTATCATTCCATATCGTAGGCTACCTGATTTTCTAAAATTTTGGACATGTTCGCGTTTGCGTGTCACCTCGACAGTTGTTTAAGCTATTCCATACACTGTCAATCTAATTGCAATTAACTTCCATACATGACGAACATCTTTTCGAGAAAATTGTTTTGTGCCTGTCAAAAGTCCACGTGATGTACGTATTTCTACAGAAAAGAAATCGGCCATGTTTGCCTGACAGATTGCATGTTTTTCTATTTTCTTGCAATCTTGAAAAACGCTAACAAACTTTGACTGACCGTGATTGTCTTGCATCTCCGTGCTCGGAGAAATCAATACTGCCATCTACTGTGCTAAACTACTACTACTACTAATACTAAGAAACAGTGTAATAGAAAACTCCACTCAATTTCCTCCTCGTCTTCTAAACTTTCTCCCTTTCTCCTTATCTTTAGCATCGTTCGTTTCTCAATTGAAACGAAACAAAAACGAAAGAAAATATACGTGATCAATACAAGGTTAAATTGACGCTATGTCTGCCATTGAAATTCAGGGATTCCGCCAGGATTTTTCAATTTGAGGGGTGTATACTCAAAATGGGGAAGTTGTACCTTAAGTTTTGCACGGTATCTATCGATTTTTGACCGTAAAAATTTTTAATTTGGTGGGGGGGTGCTTTCAAGAATTTGGGGATGACACCCCCATAGGGGGTCTGGCGGAATCATTGGTTAAGAGTTAGAAAGCACTAAAAGGTCTGTGATTGGTCGATGTAGTGATTAGTGTGTCGGGTTGCTACGCAGGCGACCAGGGTTCGACTCCCGGCAAGCACATTCTTTTGTTTGTTTTTAAAACTGTTTCTTTAAAAAAAAGTTACTTTTTCTTTGTACTTGCAAAGAATTGCTCTTTTGATTCCTTTTGCATTTTTTATTACATTTTACAAGTTGTTACATTAGGTTAGGTTAGAAAAGTCAGGTTAGATATTTTTTATTCATTACTTAGTCACAATTGAGAATGTTACTGCCGCGAGAACGTCGTTGGGCCATTGGACTTGCGCCATTGTCCACCACAATGAACTTTAATTTGGCACAGAATGTTAAAGAAACGAAACATGCCATTCAAATAACAATCGCAAAGGCTCCAATCACTTAATAACATCTCAGACACACAAATATCCATTTTTGTTAAAGTAGCTGGCAACACTGACACCTGTGTATCTATTTTATCAAATAATATGCCAAGTTTGGTGCAGGTAGGTTTAACGTAATGGATTGGTTGGCAACGTTGAGCCACTGCACCAAACAAGGCGGTTACGGTGACTCTGAGCTAGTGTGGCGAAGACCTTTCTAATGACACCTCTACCACCTCTCTACACCTTGTAGTCCCTAAGATTTATTTTTGAACATGGACGGAGCGGGATTAAAAGGACCCCTTTTTATAGCTTTGATATCAAGGTTAAGAAATATTATTTTACCACGCTCCCCACACTCGTGAAGTTTAACACGATAGTTGAGAAGTCAAACTATCATGATCTTTATTTTTTAATTTCAATAATGAGTTGTTCGTCTTTGAATTGAAGCCCGTTTCATATCGTATGAATAATGTCTTTTGGCGAGCAACCTTCCGGGAATACGGATGGGGAAGTTAGCAGCAACGGCCTTAGTTCGGGCACCATCACGGCATTCGCCTGGTAAAACTATGGAAAACTAAAGACCTTAGTTAGAATGGTCGTCACAATGTTCGTGGACGTCACAGCGTCTCTCAGAATTGAACTGAATATTATTTAAGGCCTTTAGGCATCTAAGGCTCAGGCCGAGATAGGGAGGGGAGAGGATTCGAGAAGGTATCGGCCAGGGCCTATGTTGAAAGTGCCAGTCCGGCATTTGCCTGGTGTGGCTGAGGAAAAAAAACGAAAACCTCAGTCAGAATGGTCGTCCGCTGGGATCGAACCCACGACCTTCCGAATGTTACGCCAACGCTCTATCATTTTTTAAAAATGTGTTTACCCTAAGCGGGTTCTTGTTATTACTTGTTCAACCTGTTTTTACTAGTATTATACTTGTGTGTACTTGTTCTTGCATCACTAACTACTGACAGCACAGTTAAAATCACATCCATGCCTGTGGTGGGATTCGAACCCAAGATCCTTGGGTCGACAGACTACCGCACTAGCGAGCACGACCACCTGGATCGGTATACCACTGAGCTACGGCAGCTCGGTTAAGCGTCTTTCAGAAATCTGCAATATTAACAACTGGCGCACCGGTTTGTTGAGTGATAGTCTTACAGGAGGAAACTCTCTAACAGAATGCTGCTACTTCGCTTTATTAACTTCATCAATCAGGCCCCGTAATCCAGGCGATTACGTCACGGATCGACAACAGGTAGGTACGCGAGTCCGAACCCGACGCTGATTATCCTTACTGAGATTTTCCAGTGTTTCTCTTCAGTTTCACAGAGAGAATGCCGGATTGTACTTCGAATAAGGCCCTAGCAGATACGTTTCCCGTCCTCTATCTGAAATTATACACTAGGATTCTACGTTTAAAAATTTGGTGGTTAGCAACACTGGAGCTAGTTATTTAGCAAAATAAAAAGGTGAATCCGTTTCTAAATTTGAATTGAATATTTCATCAGTGTTGCCATATCATTCAATTTTTAGGCTTTGAATTGGCTACATTTTGATATTTATAAAATATATTAACTACTCTTATTTTTGGGCAGCTTGTGTTGCCAAATTTCTTCTCTTATAGGCACCTATCCTTTATTCTGATTGAAACAAAACAAGGACTGATCGAAACAAGTGAGCGATCTGATACTACTAACAATTATCAAGTCTCCGAGATCTCTTAATACCTTCTCAGACACACAAACATTTATTTATATCAATTTGTTTAGCAACACTGACTACTGAAATGCTTCCGGACAGGAACATTCAGAATATTTTTTTTTATTTTGTGTAGAATAATGTTTATGCTAAGTTTGGTGCGGATATGTCCAACGGTATGGAATTAAATATATAAATAGGTTGGCAACACTGACGACTAGGGTGCTTGAGGACGGGGACACCTATAGTATTTTCGTGTTGTGTCGAATAAAGTATATGCCCATTTTGGTGTAAAGTTGTCCCAAAAAAATGGAAAAAATTTCAATAATGTAATTTTAAATAATGGGTTGGCAACACTGACCCATTGCACCAATCAATACTTTTCTCTCGACTATCTAGCCAAGAGCTTTCCAACGACATTTCAATCACCTCTTTATACTACACTTTCTGCTTCTTAAGGTTAACTTTTTCGACACAGATAGACAGACGGACTGAACGGAATTTTTAAGGTTCCTTTTTGTTAGCTCCCCTAGCAGGGGACTTAAAATGTCGAAGCTTAGATATAATCAATTATTCTGTCTACTGAAGGCGTCGTCAAGCAAGAGCAATCTTTGGACATGTCGAAAGTATTCTAAACTGAATGTGGTAGAAACTCCATATCTACATAGGACGATTTTTAATATCAATACAGTGGAACCTCGATATATCGAACCTCAAGGGGAACGAGAAAACTTCGAATTATCGAGGATTTCGATATACCACCAAGGTTCGATTTATGAAGATGATTTCTGACTGACTGCGATATATAGAGGTTTCTCCCACGCGCAATTTTCTGTCAAACTGGACTCGAACAACGGGGGAGAGGGGGGAGGAGTCTTCCATCGATAACAACTGTAAACAGTGGTGGGGGTTACAGATTACAACATGAACGACTGTTGTTCAAAGAACGAACTGAGTTTCATCTAAATACAGTGCAGTATTATAGATTTTATCAAAACAACTTCGAGATATAGAGGTTTTCGAATCAAAATTTCGATATATAGAGGTGCGGTGCCAGTCCAAGCAAGTATGAAAATTCGAAATATCGAGGTCTTCCTGACCAGTCCTTCGATATATAGAGGCAGAAATGCACATTGGAGTAATAGCAGGTTCAAGGGGAATGGAAGAACTTGGATTTATCAAGGAATTCGATATATGGAGGTTCCACTGTATTAACAAACCATTGATCTCTTACAAGAACAGAAAATGAATTGGTCTTTCCTTTATTAACAATGCTGATAACAATAATACCATTGATATGAACTCTAATCATGCAATTAATCAAAGAAATTATCCTGCTGTGAATAAATATTCTCTTTTAGTGTTCCTTACGGAGATTAGAACAAGAACTTCATTAAGTGACAATTTCGATTTTCCTAATATTCAGGAGGGCGAAAATTACCAGAGCTGCCACAAAATTAGCAAGGTTCACAGCCTCTGATAGTGTAGAGGCATGGGTTGTTTGATATAAGATTTCATATTAAGCTTTTATGGCTTAGAAAGCTACAGAACTTTCGAACTCTTTTTGAGAAACATATTTCGGTTCATGTGTTGGCAAAATTCGTAAACAACACAAGTTAGAGGGCTGAAATAAAAAAAAGAGTTTTCTATGGGATTTCCATTTGATATGCCACCAGGTAATCTTCAGAAGAGTTTTGAGAATAGGGATTGTGCCAGACTCCGTGATCGGGGGGTGTCACTCTTCCAGTTCTCGTACACCCCTCCATGTTAAAAATACTTGGTTAAAAATTGACAGAAACCCTAAAACCCTATTTGAAATCCAGTTAATCCCCCCAAGTTAGCCTTAGAACCCTCCGAATTGGAAATCCTGGCAGAATCCTTAACTTATAAGATCAAATGAATCATTCCACATAGCATGTCAGCTTGCAACAAGGTTTGCTTTTATGTTGTCAAACCTGATATTGTGTTGAACTTAATAAACAAACATAAAACGAAGTTGTTGTGACAACATACTTAGCTTAATTGTTATAACTAACCTAATTCCAGCTTGCTGGAACAAGCATTTATGAGAGGAAGCATATCAAACTTATTTATTTAAATTATGTGTCCTTGCACTTATGCAGTGGTCTCGATGCGATGAAGTCCCATCTCGTGACATCGCCTTGAGCTAGTTTCAGCCACGTTTTTACTACAGTCGTCCCTTGCGATCTGATGAACTAAGTAGATTGGAAAGCGAGGTAGGAAGTTCTGTGGTTTGATGACTACAGCATCAGATTGGTGGTGCCAGTAGTCCTCGGATCGATTCCCACTCAAGGTAACCTTTATTTTTTTTAAAAAAAGAAAGGAATACATTATGTTTTCTTTTTTGTCCTGTCAATGGTATTTCAACTTTGATTCTCGTAAACAAACTAGACTTTCTCCTGTCACAAGAGGCACATGCCGGATGGTACCTTCAACGTAGACCATGGCCCACACCTTCACGCATCCTTTCTTTGACACGCAAACCTTAAATATATTTTATGTTCAGAAAATGAGAAACTTGAGTTTTTGTTAATGATGACTGCGGGGTGTATTATTTCAGTTGCTCAAAGTAATCAAATTGCATAACGTTAATATTACCATGCTCAATACTAAATGGAAACCCGTAAAAGCAAACTGTACAAAAAAAAAACGGATACCTTTTCATCTTAGGCATGAGTGGTGGGGGAATACATTTTATATGTGAAAATTTAACTGACTTACTCTGTGGATTACGGAACTCTCAAGTTCATCGTCGCAGTAACAAACGCTCATCATTCCATTCTATCCTGGGCAATATAAAGCCAGTTTTCATCATAGAACCTCTCGAACATCTCTAATATTGTCCTCCCAACGGCATCTTTCCTTCAATGCTTAACGACAATAGAATTTAATCTTCCTTTTTCTCCCGTCCAAGCTACATGGTGTTCCCATTTTAAGTCTATACGTCGTGATTATGATGCCAGGTGAATGATACAGCCTGTGGATATCTTTATTATGCAGTCTCCTCCATTCTCCTGTTCTATCGTCCTGGTTTGGCACAACCATATTTTTAAACACACCCAATTTTTGCAACCATAAAGTAATACCAGCAGAATTACTGTCTTGTATATTTTCAGTTTTCACTTTCTTTGATATTATAATCGTGAGGTTAGGAGTTTATTGGCTCACTAGATACATACTAGTTTCTCCGATGCTATGCGACTTCTTATTTCTTCCGTGACCTTTAATGATTTAATACTTATGTCTCTATTTTCTTTATCATCTCTGTTTCAGTTTAATTAAAAACTGAGTAACTAAAAAATACCAGTGCAGAAAAATATGAAAATTTGCGTTTTAACTACATTATTGTGCGGAATAAATGTTCCTATTTCCGAACAAGTCAAACAAAGGCGAGGTAATTTTTTGTTCTCAAATGGGAAACCTTAATATGAAACAACCATGTATTTTTTTTTTTACACCAAAGCTACTTAAAGGGAATTAGAATTTATCTGAAATCTTGTTTATTTTTCTTTGTTAAATAAACAACGTAAAGAGAATAGAAAGGGATATTAATTGGAACAAATGGAACCAGTGATTCTGTCAGATCCCTCTGTGTGGGGAAGGGGTTCATCCCCCCACAAATCTCGAGCGCACCCTCTCAACTTTAAATTTTTACAGTAAAAAAAAATCGATATAAACAGTACAAAAACTTCACTTACACTTTCCCAATTTTGACTTTACACTCCCGCAAACTGAAAACCCTGGCAGAATCTCTGAATGGAACCATAACAAACAACAAAATTTGGAAGAGAAAAAGATTGAATAGCTTCAAGTATCTGAGAAGTATTATAATCAGGGATCCTGCCAGGATTTTCAGTTTCGGGGGGTATATAAAATAAAAATTGGGAGGGTATCAGTAGAGTTTTGCAGGTTTTCTGTCGATTTTTGACCATAAAAAAAATTTAGGGGGTGCGCGGGGTGACCCTCCACATAGAGAGGTACTGGCAGAATAACAGAAAAAGGTTGATTGAGTGTTTTCTACAGAGTATTTTGTTGTATGAAGCCCAAACGTAGACTCTACGAAAAGAGCGAAGAAAAAAAGCTAAAAAAAAACAACTTTGAAATGAGGACGTGAAGGATAAAGAAAAACATCATCTGGATACAGAAGCCGTATAATGAAAATCTGTTGAATAAGAGAGTGAGAGGCAAAAAATACTGAGGCAGTAAAGTAGAGGGAAAAGAAACAGATTAGGACATGGGTGCACAGAGGTTGTACACTAAAGGATGCCGTTAAGGGAACAAAAGGAAGAGGAAGAAAAATCGAATTCGCTAAAAGTATTAAGAAAGATAAATCGTACGCTGAGATAAAAAGGAAAGCGCAAGATCGAGATGAATAGAGGGGGTTTAACTTGCCTTTAAGGACCTACCGCTATATACAAAAGCCCATTCTAAAAGTCCTCACCATGGGGATGGTAATGACAGTGTCAAAAAAGAAGACAACCATAAAACCTGTGCTTGTACATGATTTATTTATTTATTGCAAAATCATATAAATGTGCGTTAATTATTAAATGTGCATTAATTATTAAATGTGCATTAATGTTGATTAATAACTCACCGGATCAGCAATTCCATTCAACGGATTTGGAGGAACATCTTCCACTTGATTTGCGATTAACTTTTCCAGAAACTTAAGAGCTGGGTCCATCGGTGGCCAATCGCCCTTTTGGGCAATTAGAAGAACTTTTAGCGCTCCTTCTCTCCAATTTGGACCCGCACTCCCTGACCTCTCACCCTTGGCCGATTCCTTTCCGCTGCCACCCTTTTCACCCTTCGCGGAATCCTTAGGGCTTTTCTCACCCTTAGCGGAGTCCTTTTCACCCTTTCCCGCGTCCTTCGTCTTCTTATCATCTTTTCCTGGGTCCTTAGGACCTTTCGGAGAGTCCTTTTTCTCCCTATCCTTGGCACTTGCGGTGTCCTTGGTGCCCTTTGGGTTCGAAGCGTCGCCTCCGCCTTTCTTAGGATTCGAAGACATTGTTAAATATCGTAATAATCACAGGTTAAAAAATGGAAAACACCACCTTCTCCAACACCACCAGTTAAATCAACAAAGACACAACAATATTACATCTTTTCAACAATGGTCTCTGAACCGTAAACAGTACAATAGTAATATTATTGTATTGTTGTGAATAATTATTGGGGAGTATAATTGTTGCAAATACCGTTCGTACATCATCAGCGAACGTCGAAGGGTAACTTTCCTCCCTAGAAAAAAACAACCGTTGTGCCCTACTTGTGCAAAGGCCAAATCTCGGCGACTGACTAAATGCAGAATTTCTTGAAAGATGCAAATGATCACCGCCTTATTATGGCACAATGTCAGGCAACGAAAAGCTTGGTGTGGCAGTTGGTGGGAAAATTTTTGTGAACAATCTGAATGAGCCAATAGGGAGAGACGGTGGGCGGAGCTTTAGTCAAAACCCCGCGTGCCGAACCTTAGTGGCACGCGACTTCCGGCGCTTGGATGTTGGATACAGATTAATATTGCCTTTCTTGTTACACACCCTTTCTCCACCATTGATATTCTGCGAAGGAAGTTTAAGAAGGAAGGAAGGAATGGAAAAGAGAGTGGAAAAAAAAATGAGCAAAAAACTAAGCCAAGTTCACACACAACAAACCCTACGCCCACTCTTGATTTAGGGCAATGAATCAGCTGTTTTTTTTTTTTCGTTATCTGTTGACTCACGATGTTATCTGATTCCTTCTGAGTTTTAATACACATATTGTTTGTTGAAGGGATGTTTCTTTACTTGAACAGTTTGGTAATTTTAAAATATTTTCGTATAGCGGAAATTGGGGCAGGTTGGCATCTCACAATAACGATCATAGAACAGCGTCTTATTTATCTATTAATTTATAGAAGCTAAACCTAGCGACTTTGAAAACACTCAGCTGATTAATCGCCTTTTCGTGGTAATGAGCTGCTTGTACATACGAATGTCATCACTACATCGAATTTAAGTCTCTTTCTCTCTCTCTCATTATTTCTTTCTCTTCCTCTCTCCCCCTCTCTCTTTCATTATTTCTTTCTCTTCCTCTCTCTTTCATTATCTCTTTCTCTTCCTCTCTCTCTCTTTCATTATTTCTTTCTCCTCCTCGCTCTCTCTTTCCCTCTTTCATTATCTCTTCCTCTCTCCCTCTCTCTTTCATTATTTCTTTCTCTTCCTCTCTCTTTCATTATTT
>JAGDQP010010802.1:36685-54690 GCA_022664845.1 Lepisma saccharinum
CCTCTCTCTTTCATTATTTCTTTCTCTTCCTCTCTCTTTCATTATTTCTTTCTCCTCCTCGCTCTCTCTTTCCCTCTTTCATTATTTCTTTCTCTTCCTCTCTCTTTCATTATCTCTTTCTCTTCCTCTCTCTCTCTTTCATTATTTCTTTCTCTTCCTCTCTCCCTCTCTCTTTCATTATTTCTTTCTCCTCCTCCCTCTCTCTTTCCCTCTTTCATTATTTCTTTCTCTTCCTCTCTCTCTCATTATTTATTTCTCTCTCTTTCATTATTTCTTTCTCTTTCTCTCTCTCCCTTTCATTATCTCTTTCTCTCTCTCTTTCATTATTTCTTCCTCTCTCTCTTTCTTTCTTTCATTATTTCTTTCTCTTGCTCCCTCTCTCTTTCATTATTTCTCTCTCTTTTTCATTATTTGTTTCCCTTTCCTGTTTGTTTCCCTCACCTTCTGCCTCTGCTCTTCCGTTCCTTTTCCTCTCTACTTTCTTTTCTTATTTTTCTCCTGTGTCTTCTCTCCTTCTGTTAATCTATCTATCTCTCTCTTTCTCTCTGCCTCTGATAATTGTTTACTTGACTGAAAAAGAGTTTCTCGACTTTTCCCTAGCAAACTAATCTTGCTCTGCCGAAGGGGTCATTCAAGTATTACCTAAACACATTTTTAGCCATTTTAGGCTCCCTCCACCTTGTAATCACAAATAAGCAGATATAGTACAAGACAAAGATAAAGGCTCTTCAGTAATGAATAGTGGACTCCCTACTCAATAGTGGCCACACTGCTACTCCCCTCTAATTCAATAGCCTGACAATGGCATACTTGCCCTCGGGTCACACTCCAATGTCACTAATAAAACAATTCCTAACAAGAAAGAAAAAGCAGTGTGTTTGCTTTTAAACCAGATTGAGGGAAGAGGGGAAATCTTACATGGTTTTAGACTTTAATGTATTTTTGACTATTTGTTTCTAGAAATTGTCAAAAATTCTAGATAACAGAGGTTTCAATAATTGATGTAGCATATATATATATATATATATATCCGGGCTGGTCTACCGGTTCCCGTAAGATCACCGAAGTCAAGCAGCTCTGGGTCTGGTCAGTGTTTGGATGGGTGACCGTTTCAGCACTCCAGATGGTGTTGCCTGTGCGGCGTCCACCCAGCGTCGTGAGGCCAATTGGGGAGCTACCTGAATAAAGAGGTAGCGATCACAGTTGAGGGCTTCGGCTCTCCTCTCCCAACACGTCTGGTCAGCGTGGGAGCAGTAGACCACCTCCTCCCTCCGGGAGAGGCCTCATCCAGTAGTGGATTGAATATGGCTGTGTATTATATATATATATATATATATATATGCTACATCAATTATATATATATATATTGATTATATATATATATATATATATATATATATATATATATATATAATCAATATACATAAAATTCATAATTGAAAATCGCCACCAACTCACCGAATAATCAACGGATCTCAGTAACTAATGTGGATAGAGCTTTGAAATTTTACATACGGTCTTCTACCATCATGTACAGTTCCACTAAGAACGGATTTTATAAAATTCACCTCCCGTTTGGCAGTGTTGCCAATTTAAAAAATACAATTCTTCCTAATACTTCTACACCATTCATGATATCTACACCAAATTTTGCATAAATACTCTTCGGTACCATTAGGAAACGACTCTGGGGTTGAACATTCAATTCTTGCAATGGCTTCTTCTATACTATTCATCATATTTTAAATTTAGATTTGGCACCATATTCAGACAGTATTCAACGTATCCCCCACCGAACTTGGCATGAATATTGCCTGCTACCGAAGAATAATGTCTGCTGGGGGTCTCCACCCACAACACCCCAGTTGTTAGTGTTGCCACCTTATAAAATATAATTTTTGTTTTTAGCTTTCCTGACATGCCTACACGAAATTTGCTACAAATACTCATGAGCATACTACAAAAATAATTATGTGGTTCAACACTTTCCGAAAAAAAAAACACCTCTTTTAGGCGTTATCAACTTCTTCAATTATTTTTTTAAATATATTTTCCATATCAAAGCTTTGCTTTTATATACTCAAGATAAAATAAATTAATAGCTGAGCTAAGCAAATACGCTTTATTTAAAAACTAAAAACGTGTAACGGTTTCGCTAACTAACTAACAACTTGGCTTCATCAGACACACTAAATCACATAAACATAACAATTTCTAGTGAGACAGCCATCTGGTTCCTAATTTGCCCCTTGCCAGCCAATCCCGTGTCGACTACACAAAGTTAATTTTTGATTAACAACAATCACTGATTCCATTATGAAATATGAAATTATTAGTAGGAAATACAAACTAGAGCTTAAAAATCCCAATTATGTTTCATAAACTAATTACAGAAAAAGTACTCGACATAAAACTCACAATCCTCCAAATTGAGAACTTTTCTACAAACCTCATTTTCGAGACAATCCAAATATAAAGCACTTCACCACAATGCTTAAAGAATCAGACTATGGATCTGAAGCTGCATGGACAGTCAGTGAGAATAAATTACAGCGAAATGTTACTTACACAACAAAAACTTCATTCTCATGCGTAATCAGGGGAATCTCCACCAACACCAAAGCTGAAGATATTAAAACTTATCTACTGAAACAGGAGGTTCCAATTGCGAGCGCGGTTAGAATTCGAAACAACAAAGGCCCAGTACCTTTAATTAGATTATTTACCAAGGATCAATCATTAGTAAGTAGACTCATCACGAATGGAATCACAATTGGTTTTACACGGTTTAATGTAGAAGAATCCTTCAACAATGCCAGACCATATCCTTGCACGATCTGCTATCTATTACCATCCTGGAGAAACATGTAACAATCTCCCTATTTGTTACAAATGTGGAAAAAAAAACACCTAAGTAAAACGTGCAGTATCACACCAAACAAATTGTTTTGTGCTTCTTGCAAAAAGCATGGACATCGCACGGCGGCGTCTAGCTGCCCTTTGAGACCCTATCAAGGCAAAAATCTGACCAAAAATAAAGTCTATAAATCAGAAACCAATCTCATTATGAATCACATAATAAGCTTTCAAAAGTACAAAGTGATTGCATGAAGAAGTATACAGAAACTGTAATGAACTGGGTATCGACAGTACTTTTTCTGACGTCACCGACGGACAATATGGACAGACTTCAAACAATACTAAATCAAACTGCAGAAGAATTCTTTCATCGACATCTCAATATAATCAAATCAATAGATGGACACATTTTCATTGGTAATGAACCCTTTAACAGATTGAAAAACTCAGAATATCCAACATCTCAAATGGTGGGAAAGTAAAAGCAGACTGCAAAATACAAAACGGGGATTAATCTAACTTTAAATTAATTATCATACTAGTAGTCAAACTCTTTTACAAAATAAGATTATTTTTAAATTTCAAATCACGTTCCGTGGTGCGGCGGTAGCAAGATAAACACACCACATTTCATAGTCAAAAATGGCATCAAGAAATGATCATAATTAATTAACTCAAAACCTAACCAAGTTACCTAGACCTCTGTTTCCAGTTCCATGGTTCCCTTTCATATCATAAACTACCACTTTACTCTCAAACTATTCTATAAAATTGTCTAAAAGATTTCTTCAAAGACAGCAACAACAAATACAAGTACAAATTTATTTTATCGAAGTTAACAAGTTTTTGTAACTATAAATAATTGGCTCCAGTAGGATTTTTAGGTCTGTTTGCCTGGTGCTAGCGGTGGTGTTCTGGTGCATGATCTGATTTACATTTTCTAAATAATTAAATTAAATCCGAATCTATTAAATAAATAAAAAAAACTCTAAGGACAAAAGTGACTTCAGTGGCCAGAAGTCCAGCCTTGGTGGCTCTGCGGGCCCTTGACAATTTACAATTCTGCTGCTGCCTCTCACCCCCTGTTCCTACTACATTTAAGGAAGATAGAAGGATTGTCAGAAAATGGAAAGGAGCAAAATTTATGGAAGTGGAAGGTGAAAAGGTGATGAACTGGAACTCGAGACTTAAAATTGATGAACAGTGCGATGACTTGTTAAGGAGTCTTAAAATATAAGTTGTATTTATTTGTGTAAGACGTATTTTTTATTTATTTATTTGATATTATTTTATTTATTTATTATGTTTAGTGTTCCTTCTATCTTTCTTTTTACTTAATTTTCTTATATCACCTTTAAAATAATTTCTACAGGACAAGGCTTATTTTGGGATTCGATGCTTAGATGTAGTAGGAACAGGAAGCGAGAGGGAATCAGTGATTGATGTTAATTAAAAAATTCACTTTGTGTAGACGGTACGGGATTGGCTGGCAAGGGGCGAATCAGGAACCAGATGGCTGTCTCACTAGAAATTGTGTTGTTTATGTGATTTAATGTGTCTGATGAAGTCACGTTGTTAGTTGACGAAACTGTTACCCGTTTCTAGTTTTTAAATAAAACGTATTTGCTTAGCTCAGCTATTATTTTATTTTATCTTTAATGTTTTTTATTTAAAGCTTCTGGCCGTTATAAAATTCGTAGTTTATGTGTATGTTACTTATATAAATCTACATGTGGGTTTTAATTTCTACCAAATTTTGCATACGTATTTCTTAGTACTGGGGCAGGTCGTAGAGGTATTCTGAATCAACAAAGTTTATAGTGTTACCAATCTATTTTAAGAAACTATTTTTTTTAATGTATCCACATTGAATGCACCAAATTTGACATACATGTTCATTAGCTACTGGGACAGGTCAAAAAAGCACTCTGGACGCCACAGAGGAAAGAGTTGTCAGTGCTACCAATCCCCCTTCACTATTTCAAGTTGTTTCCATGACGTTGTACTTATCCGTACAAACTTAGCGTTTAGGTACTAGGACAGGTCATGCAGGTTCTCTGTGCACTGAAGATGTCAGGGTTGTCAACTAATTTTAAAAATATTACCAAAGTTAAAGTTGTCAGTAAATTTTATTCACCCTGCACCAAAGGGCGATTATATCAGCTAAGAATAATGAATGAATGAATGCTTTATTCACCTGCTATGAGCAGCTTGATTGTCAATGCAGCACGCGTCAGGAATAAACTATTTGTTTATATAATTACAGTTATATGAGAATAATTTATAAAAAATAAATATTTCAGCTTAATATTTAGTACAATTGATATTAACCACGTCAACAATATAATGTTTCATATTGCACATAAAATGTAATTTAAAAGAATATTAAAATATATTCTGATTAGGTACAAACTAAGTATGTTCAAAAGTCAATTAAATTTTAAAAATGGAGAGGACGTTTATAATTAGTAATTAAGAAATAAGAGAATATTGTAATTAAAACAATAAATTACACTAAAATGTTATTCTACTTTCATATTCAAGGCCTTTTACTTTTTGCAGAATAGTTGTACTTATCAATCATTCTGGCTAAAATATTTTTGTTTCTTTCCAGGTTACTTAGGAAATTCCTAAAATTATGTATTGGCACTTGAAAAACAATATTTCCTGATAAAAATGAGCTGCGGATTTTACTTGATAATATATATCTTCAATGAAATGCTTATCAACATTTTTTTTATTCTGCTGTACAAGGGTTCAAGCCGAAGAAAATCGCACCTATATTCGTAACGATATTCACAATACGGTAACCAAAAACTGGAAACATAAAATTCTAATAAAGAATTTTCAACTGATTCAATTCTTATGGTGATTCAACCTTGTTGGTTATGGTTGTGCCTTGGTACCTAATTATTATTGCAAATTAAAGTCGGAATAATAATAACAAATATAGCTGATATAACTGCTCGTTGGTGCGAGGTGAATAAAATATATTGAAAACTTACTCCTGAAATGTTTTAAAAATTAGTCGATGACACTGACATCTTCAGTGCACAGAGAACCCGCATGACCTGTCCCAGTACCTAAACGCTAGGTTTGTACGGATAAGTACAAACGTCATGGAAACAACTTGAAATAGTGAATGTTTAAAGGGGTATTGGCAACACTGACAACTTTTTCCTCTGTGGCACCTGGAGTACTTCTTTGACCTATCCCAGAAGCTATTGAACATGTATTCCAAATTTTGTGCATCCAATATGGATACATTCAAAAAAAAATAGTTTTTAAAAGTAGGTTGGCAACAATAGGTTACCTCTACGATCTTCCTCAGTGTTAAGAAACACATATATAAAACTTGGTAGAAATCAATACACGGATGTAGATTTGTGTAAGTAACGTACGTATAAACCATGAATTTTATAAAGGCCAGAAGCTTTAAAGGCAAAAAATGCAATTAAAGAAGTTGATAACGCTTAAAAGAGATGGTTTCCCGGATAGTGTTGAACGAGATAATTATTTTTGTAGTGTGTTACTGAGCACTTGTATCAAATTTCGTCTACGTATGTCAGGAAAGCCAAAACAAAAATTATATTTTGATAAGGTGGCAACGCTAACAATTGGGGTGGTTATCCTGCCCATCAGCCGTTGTTCTAGAGTAGCAGGCAATATTCGTGCCAAGTTCGGTAGGAATATGTTGAATACTGTTTGAGAGTTATGGAATATGATGTCAAATCTAAATTTAAAACATAATAAATAGTACAGAAATATAGAAAAAGCCTTTGCAAGAATTGAATGTTCAACCCCAGAGTCGTTTCCTAATGGCACTGAAGAGTATTCGTGCAAAAATTGGTGTAGATATCATGAATGGCGTAGAAGTATTAGGAAGAATTGTATTTTTTAAATTGGCAACACTGCCAAACGGGGGTGAATTTTATAAAATCCGTTCTTAGTGCAACTGTACATGAAGGTAGAAGACCGTATGTAAAATTTCAGAGCTCTCTCCACCTTAGTTAAATAAAAAAAAAACACTGGCGTAACAGGCCTATAGACCTTGAGCCTGCCCCAACGCCATCTGTCCGTGTTTGGTGAAACTACGCCCACCTGAGTAACGGCTGTGTGGTCAGCACTGCGCGTACCTTACCACGAACAGGCGTATCAGGGGCTTACCAGACCGTCTTTATTCACGTGACTCCCCAATTTGCCTCACGACGCTGGGTGGACGCCGAAAAGTGGGACTCCAGCCGGGAATTGAACCCGGGACCACGCGGACATGAGTCCAACGCTCTAACCACTAGACTGTGGAACCCCTACCTTAGTTACTGAGATTAACTAATGATTAGAGATCCGTTCATTATTCGGTGAGTTGGTAATTTTCAGTTCTGAATTTTATGTATATAGATTACACCACCTTTTGTAGTTGGTATCATTCTGTCATTTCGTATTTTAATTTGCGTAATCTGCTTAATTATATAGGATAAGATAAAATTAATTTTATGGGCGGTAACAACTTAATTATATTCTATTAATATTACTTCAGTTTAATTTATGAGATCATAATGTTGATTTTAATCTATCAAGAGGTCGAATTGTATACTGAATGATAAAAATGTATGTCCAAAAACGTTCTTGCACTTAGTGACGGCGCAAGGCAATCTATGGCCCGGGGCAAGTGAATTTGCTTGATTCCCTTGCGCGAGCACAATCGTGGGCGCAGACTGCTCTAATATCCTACTTCCTTGTTATTCCAAGCCCCTCGAAAGTCTGGGGAACTCACGGCACGGGGGACTTACTAGCCAAGACGGAGAACCTCCCGTTCACACGCTATAACCTATGCATGATAATGAATATTGAGATTGTGGAGAGTCCTGCTTTACAACCATCCGACTACTGGCAAGCGCACAAGTAAGAGTCCTGAGACGACATAGTTACTGCCTCACCGATCACCATCGAGGTTCTCTACTGGTTTATCTTAACGAGGAATTATTCATTTGTGAGGATCGGCGCACAGTGGGAGACTCTGCCCCTACTCTACCCCCCCCCCCCCACACACACACACATACACAAAAACACGGCTAAATTAATATCGTCTGAACACTGAGGAAATATTCTTTGGATTTTGGCCAAGGGGTTAAATACATGTGCCATATGCTTCACATTGACCTAGTATACGGGTTTATAACATGTTTCATCTGAACGAAAGGGTTAAAAAAAATCTGTTTAACTGGTTGCTTATATCACAGAAGATTTCTTCGTAAGTTCGGCTATCGTGAGGTAAATTAAATGAGTTAATGAGGTACAGGTACAAAACAATCAATGTTTCTTCCAGAAGATTTTATTCGGGTTCTCGTGGAGGACTCACGAAAATTATAAATAAGGATATTGACTGTGATGTGCTTAAGATATAAAAGAACAATAGGCCCTAATGTTCCTTAACAATATGTTGTACTTCCTTAGTTACCCTCAAAAGTAACATGAACAATACGTGCTATTATATACGTATTTCAGTATACGTATGAGAAATACGAATGAAAGAAACAGTGAAAATAAATGCTCTTGATGATATCAAAATAGGCAAAATCTTCTCGGTTATTTCGAAGCCCATAAAACTTTAAAACTACATTAATTTTCGGTTCCAAGACCCTGGTACCCCATTCAAAGATCCTGTTCCGCGTTCCGGATCCAGGTACCCGCTTCAAAGATCCGAATTCTTGGGTCCAAGGTTCTGATCAGGGTACCCAGGTTCCAATATCCATCCGGATTTGGGTACCCGGTTCCAAGATCCAAATCCTCGGTTCTAGAATTCGGATCCGAGTACCCAGTTCACATAGTATCCGGAATCGGATCCGAGTAATGAAGATTCGGATCCAAGTTCCCGTCCCTAATTTTAATCGTAAAGTTTCTTAAAATTGGTCCAACCCTCTATATGCGGGAAGAGAAAAAACAAATGGAGGATATTCGGGAATGTTGATGAAAAGCTAATTACGTTCTGAGGGCAATGCATAAGTATATTGCTTCTGTGGTGTTGTGTTGGTCCCCATCTTCTCTCTCTCTCTCTCTCTCTTCTTGGATACTCGCTGCAAGATAAATCATGAGAAGGCACTTAGCTCTAATATCCATAACGAGAAGAGTAAATTTGAACAACGTTCACATCAGCTGTTAGACAGAGACATTGGGAAGGAGAGAGAACGGAAACAGAGTCTGCCTCGGCTTTGGCCTTGAAGTTCCTGTCAACAGAATTATAAAAAGCTTCTCGTTCTTCATTTGTCACTGTTCATGTTGTAGTGCATTATGGGTTGGTCACATCAGGCCAGTTGCTAGGTATGTTATTTTCAGTGAATAAATTTCATCTTTCGTTAGTGACCATAAGTTACAAAGGGGGAGTAAGAGTGAAAGAAAGAAATCGATGGATGGGATGAGCCGTCCTCGCTTGTGTAAAACTGGCACCGTGTATGTGATCGTCCCAAGTAATTGTCCTTGCACTTTTATTTAAGTTTTTCTCAGTAGTTAAGGGAGTTCGAGTCAACACGTCCTTATAGTAAATGTGGTTATTGTATGTATGTAAACTATGTGCTTATAATGTGTTCTTATGTGTTGGGAAATGAGAGCTGGAGAGGCAGGGTGTGGCACTTGCCGGGTTCACTTTACTTTATGGCCCGCAAAACAATGTTAAATTTACAGGAGAAATGTAATATATTTCCAACGCGTGTGGAAGTGTTGAAACGCAAAATATAACCAAGTTTCGAACCATGGAAGTGTGAAATTAGAGAAAGAGATCTACTTTGTACTATTTAGTTGGTTATGTGGTCGGGGCCAGCACATGAGTTAATGTTAAACGTTATTTGCATGCTGTATAATGAGAAAAAAAAAGAAAAGCTAACGTGACTTTAACTGACCCGTCTTCGCCTTTTATCTCTCGCTCGACATACGGTCAAAGATTTTAGTAGCAAAATACGTGCCTTTCGTAACACAAAGTAACGCCATTAGCATTTCCGCGTAAACCACCATGTTTATGTGTTGATCAACTCGAGTTCGTAGTCAAGAAAATAATGACATACGACTTTTCGCAACAGTTTTGAGGATCACTGGATGTCGCTAGGTGCTTATGCAAATGTCCGTGATATTTATTTGCGAGGAAATGAATGGTATAGACGTAACAGCTGGCGGAAGTTGCGGTCCATAAAGTAAAGTTTATCCAATTTACCAACCTAAAACCGATTAGTAAGGTGGCTAGACTAGCTCAGATCCACTGAAATTGTTGATTGTAGCGAAGTTTTAGTGTTGCCTACCCATTGTTTAAAAAAATGTAAGTTGTTCAAAATGCTTCCATTCCATCCAAAGTATCTGCACCAAACTTTGTTTAAACATCATTCCTCCCAAGAGAAAAATACTCAAGGTGTCTCCGTACACGAGCAACCCAGATGCTAGTGTTACCAACCTATTTTCTATACAATTTAAATTTTCAAATTGCTTTCATTGCGTTAGACGTATCAGCACCAAACTTGCCATAAACGTTTTTGCACACAATACAAAAATACTGTGACTGACAGCGTTCATAAGCACCCCAATTGTCATGTTGCCAATCTATTTTATAAAATGAATGTTTGTGTGGGACACTATCAAGTGACCGGAACCTTTGCAATATTGTTAGTAAAATCGCAACGCTAAATTAATAATTTTCTTCCCTCTGTCACTTAGTTTAGGTAGAGAAAAAATATTTATTGTACGTGTTTATATCCTTACTCTAATTTCCAGAAATATGGAGAATCACTGCTTAACTAGCATTCAATTTGTATCATCAAACTGGGTGACGAATGTTTAGCGTTGCAGTATGGAGATATCTCCTCTCAGACTGAAAGAGATTTATAAACTGGGAGCCGTACTCAGGTAACTTGAATTTCATACTATATGACCTTGCCTCTTATGTTACTCCCTACGTACTCAGACTTGCGGGGAGGAGTCTTTGCTTATGGCAGGGGTCTCCAATCTACGGTCCGTGTAGCGGTTTTGACTAGCCCCGAAACAAATTTAAAATTACAAATACAACCTGCAAAAAAGGCTGAAGTATTAAAATTACCATAGAAGTTCTGAGTTGATCCTTTTTAATGCGAAGTTAGCCCTCTTCTTGCTTGGAATTCGGCCTCAATCCGTCCCGCTCACAAAACAAGGTTGGAGACCCCTGGCTTATGGGGTGCTTAACTTATTGCGTTGGTGAATTCGTAGGTGTGTAGAGGAAAGTTGGGCATACGGGAAAATGTATCTTTGCTGGACTACAGTGTGTATAGTAAACAATTACCCAGAATGCTTTTCGGCTCCAATAAAACTTTCATCCTTCTACCGGGATTTCAACAATTCAGGGCTGTTATCGCTTCTCCTAGAAATTGCATTTTTTTTTTTTTTAATTTGTCTAACCGGTATGATAAAATGGGATAGTCACTTAAATTAATGGTAAATTTAATCGCACATCTAAAATCATTAACATAAGCCTATAATCTGTGTTTATGAGTGCAGAAGCTATGAGAGCAGTAAGAATAACACTCGAAGCTAAGGTTTTAATAAATAAAAAACTGTGAAAGGTACACAGTACACGAAAAATATTTCTGTTTTGGTAATGCAACAATGCAAAATAGTTTTGAACAGTTCCTAAACAAATTTACCTCAAATATGTTCAAAGGTTATGAAGGTTTATTCGAACACTCCAAGAAAGCATTTTCGCTTCTGTGTAGAATCTTTAAAGTGATTTTTTTTTATTTGTCTAAAGCTTTTACACCACTCGACGCCTGCGGATTGTATTTTCGTATCTCGATACGGCAATGATATCGAATTAACTACTACGGAACTTTAAACAAAATACTACGCTGTAATACGCCAAAAAACCTTTTAAAAATCCTAAAATATGACTTTGTTTGAAATCCTAGAACAAACAATAAAACCTAATTTGAGTTTTTTGGAACCTACAAAAATTCGGAGCTTGGTGATAATAATCGCTGTATTTGTACTTACCTGAGATTTAATATACTTAGTCAATCTATGTAATAGCAAATGGATTTCCTCCTGGATTTGAGTTATGGAATATGCTTCTAGTTTTTAAGGGATAAATCACTGTTTCCTTACGCATGAAATACGATCCGAGAAACTTGCTTGCTAAGGGGACTGGCACTTCTGCAATTCTTAATTTCAGATGCACCTTACTAGAGTTTCGCCGGGCCAAGTAAGATGCTTTGTACCACAGTCCATTCAATACAATATCACGAAAGAGACAATTTCAATCTTTTCTAGAACGGACCGTAGTGTATTGATGTACTATAGGCCCTCATCGCCTAAGGTCTCATTACATCGGGATAAGAAATCTAATTCCTTTGAGATTTTTTCCGGAGGGTTTTATTCCAAAGGCGATGACTCCCTCCCCGCCGTTGTCCTCGATGCAATGTCACAGACCTAGTTAAGTGCAGAAGTTTTAAATGCCAAAGACGATACCGACTGGAGTTTCAATGTTGGTATCCCTCGCGTCCGAACCCTATTTAGGAGCATAAAGGATACATCTTGAATTGTCAGCGGAATACCCCCTGGTCTCTCATGGTGATCTGTCCTTATATGGCAAATCATCAGAGAGACCAGGGAAAGAACTCTCCTGACAATTCAGGATGTTTCGTCACAAGCAGAACCCTACCGAAAGTTAAAAAACTAAAGATATTTCTTAGTAACAGTTGTTTATTGTTGTAGAACAATTATGTGTCAGTGGAACAATTGTGACATCAACAATACTCAGTCTTATATTACATTTGATTTATAGCAATGACGTTAGAGTAATAACACAAAGAATTTATTGCAATTTTTATTTTCAATTTTTAAGAATATGTTAAAGCAGCTGCAGAGAGGCTGTGAAGAACATGGATTGAAAATAAACGCGAAGAAAACTAAAAGAATTGTAATAGGAACAAATGGGTCCACAGCAAATATCAACAATAATGGAAGCGGAAAGGTAGAACACTATCTGTAAAATATTATTACAAGTGAGAAAATGAAATACGAAAAAATAACATTAACAACGAAACATAGACATGAAGCAGAATGGATCAAGTCAGAAGATGCTGAATGCGGAAGAGAGTAACAATACTGCAGGCGATCAAGAGAGAGAAACTGGTTAGAACATTAGCTGCATAGAGATTGAACATTAAGGGATATAAATAAAAGCATGATAAGGGAAAACGAGGAATAAGACGAATCCAACACCTAGACAATATGAAGGAAGATAAATCTATGCTGAGGGAAAAAAGGAGAGTGCTGAATGGAGAAGGTTTAATGTGTGTTGAAAGACAGCTTTCAGTACAACATTAATAATAATGATGTTGACTCCCCGAATCAAGTAAGAAATGACATGACCTATCGCTACCACACTGATTATAATAATGATATAAAATTTGTGCTTTTTTATTTTTTGTTTGCAGCTATTTCTCTCGTAATCTCCTTGAAATCTTTCCACCATTTCTTTGCAGTTTTACTTTATTACCCATCTTCTGTTCGCACGTTAAATCAATAAATAGTTTATGCATAGATGCCACATCATTCCAAATTCAGTGTGCGAATTAACGGGAGGGATGCCCGGGATTTCCCCCCTCCTGGCAAATAAGTTTCCCTCCCTGATAAATTTATTTTTCGTCCCTGCCAGGGATAAATTGATCCCCCCTAAAAGATGTTTCGATCAAGATTAAATAGAAAATCGGAACAGTTTTATTTGGCAGAAGTCGAAACTATTTTAATGCAAGGGTATATGAACTTTTACTGGCAGTTAAGAAGCCTATTTGGAAGTCATTTCTTTTGTGATGTTTATGAAATAGCTTAATGTAAAAGATTTAGTATGATTGATTTGATTTGGTAACCTCCTATTGGAAAATGGGACTTTATTTCCTCTGGTCTAGTGGTTACCGTCGCTGACTGCTGATCGTGTGGTTCCGGGTTCGATTCCCTTCTCTGTCAAGAGATTTTTTCCAAAGCGAGAGCGTCTAGAACGGTGCCCACTGCCCACCCAGCATTGTGATGCAATTAGAGAGCTGCTGTGAATAAAAGACAGTGGTGATCAC
Organism: Lepisma saccharinum; assembly: GCA_022664845.1. NCBI lineage: Eukaryota > Metazoa > Arthropoda > Insecta > Zygentoma > Lepismatidae > Lepisma > Lepisma saccharinum. The sequence goes on from JAGDQP010010802.1 coordinate 50,623, forward strand.
AGTTGAGAGCTTCGGCTCTCCTCTCCCAACACGCCTGGTCAGTGTGGGAGCAGTAGACCAATTCGTCCCTTCGAGAGAGGCCTCATCCAGTAGTGGATTAAATATGGCTGTGATTTTTATATATATGTTATCTTTTGAAATCCGTGCGTTATGTTTTATCCACCCATGAGTAAAGAGTTTAATTCGCACACTGCCAACAATGCCTCTTTTTTTTATTGTTAAATAAAACAGTTTTAATTCCTTCAGAAAATATTTTAGAATCTCGATACCAAATAGCTTGCCCTACTTTGACCAACAGCTTGCCTCGCCATTTTCTTCAACTGCCTAAGATTTACGATTCAAAGATAGCTCTACTCAGCAAGTTCCACAAGGTCAAATATACTGCACCCAAATAACTGTTAAAAAAAGTTAGGTACTTATATTTTACAGTCCGGGTTTAACAAATCAACAAACAAGTAATAAACTTGATGTTAAAATAAATGGAAGCGTAGAAATATATATATATATATTAAGTAGCTCCACTCGGAGGCAAGCTATTCATGAAATCACCCTCGCCTTGAACTGAAGAAACTGCCTCTGTGCTGCATCCAGTAACTAATTCAACTCTCACCTTGTGGTTGGCACCATCAGTCTGAGCTGGGCCACACACTTTCCCATTTTATCCGACCTGCCCGTTTTGTCAAACTTTCTCCTAATACTTGTTTACTCTTTCATCATTCGCAGCGTAGAGTTCCCATGTTTAATGTAATTTTTCAACAATACACACATTTTATATTGCTTACACGTATCAATCGGTACGGACCTTTATAACTAGGTCAATTTGGGATTACGTTCTTACTGTCTACTTTTCTCTTTATTAAGGACTAAAATCACCAGGCTTAACAACAATTTGTCTGCGGAATCTCTCCTTGTTACGTTTGGTTTTAGCCTTAGATTTCCTTGACTCTTGTTTGACTAACTCGCTAATCATTCTTAGGCTTAAGTTCCTTACTACCTAACAGCACAATGCACATCGTAAGTCATGTTCTTTGTGACGTCACATTTCCCTTGTACTCCCAACGTAAATGAAAAATTATGAATGTACCTGAGCTGAAATTTCATTAGAATTTCCGTACATGAAATATAAGGCAATTGTACTCTTTTACTTTCCCTATGTACAAGTTTTGTTAATTAAAACGAGCTGATAAGATTATCGCACTTAACTTTATTGTTTTTTTTTTTTAAACGACACAGCAAGCGTCACAGTTTCAACGTTCTAACAACATCTTCCTCAGACGACACGATAATCAACACTAACTACATAAAAAACACCAGAAGGCCAAGAGATTCTTTCTACGTCTTCCGCCAATCACGTCCCAGAATTCGTTTACTTGCCAAAAACTAATCAAATTGTAACCAATCACAGTCCTTGGCTCACAGGCCACACCCCCTAGTCAACCAGGCTGCTATAATAAACTTGTTAAGTAAACGAATTCTGAAACGTGATTGGTGGACAACGTAGATAGGATCTCTTGGCCTTCTGGTGCTTTTTATGCACTGTTAGTGTTTATTATCGTGTCGTCTGAGGAAGATGTTACAAATTCGAAACAGTGACGCTTGCTGTGTCTTTTTTCTATAATAAAGTTAAGTCAGCCTGTTTTAATTAAATTAAGTATGGATACAAGGCCTAAATAACGTTTTGTTAGAATGTTCGTTTGTTTGAGTTTTACAATGTGTATGTGTATTTGTGCTTTACTGTATTTTGCGTTTAGTATTAAGTATACAGCATGTCCCTGAAATAATGGTGCAAAATTCGAAACGGGACATTATTTCCATCAAAACAAGAAAAAAAGTTCCTTTGAAAAAATTTCGATAGATGCGAAGTTTCGGAGCTACAGGAGCTCAACGTTTCGGCGGCATCATCACAAATTACGTCATGTTTCGACAAATAATAATGTAAGCAATGTCGGCTTAGCAAATCATAATTAAAGTAGTACCCAAGGCAGCTATGTTTATGAGTGGCGAATGAAGCTTAGAGGGGATTTCTATGCTTCCCCATTAAACCATGTAAAAAATAAATTCGTACGTCTATGTGACACTTTCTCAATCATAAATATTCCTCAAATGGATGTATCGCGCACTACCTCGATTGTGATTTGCTATGCTGACATTATATGAAGAGATGTGACGTCATTTGTGACGATACCGCCGTACCTTAGAGCGTTTGTAGCTCCAATATTACGCACAATTTTGAATTCCTTCAAGGAAGTTTTTCTCTTCTTTTGATATAAATAATCGCCTACCGAAGTCTGCACCATTATTTCATGGATACACTGTATATCCTTCTTTCTTTAATTACCATGGTTCATCTTGTCCTCAAATCTTGCAACGCTAACTAGTTTTACCGGCGTCATCCAATGATGAAATTTTGCACAGCGACGTAAGTTGAGTGGCAATACAATATTACATTGTTACTTTTATATATTTCTAACGTAAGTGAGCCAAATAACGCCACCTTAGGAACATATCTGATGTAGCTACTAAACCATGTTTAGTTAGAACTACAAAATAGCTTGTGTGAAAACGTGCTTAAGTGCCCTACATACCAGCTGTGTGTTATAAACATTGGTGTACAATGAGGGCGGGAAAAAATTACGCAAAAAAATGTTAAATTGTGGCGTTATTAGGAACATAGGTTCCTAATAACGCCACCCTCTTCGTTGAGTGGAAACTTGTCCACATACTTTGCAATAACATACGCAATAGGAAATGTTCCCCTTGTAAATTAGAGCAACGAAGACAAGAACAATGCTAAGGACTATGCTGATTACAAATAGGTATATACATTCAGTGTGAAATTCCTACAGTTAGTGGATTTTTTACAAAATAAAAACTCTCGCGCTATGCGAGAAATTCAAAAACGCTTTCTTATTTAATCTAGAAAACACAAAAATTAATATTAATGTGTACATTACAAAGGTATACATTGTGCTGTTATTAAGATATTCGTTGTGGCGTTATTGTAGTACACGCAGAGGATCATATTATCACTTCATTTTCTTATATATTACAAAACTTTCGATAGTTTCTTCTGCTTGCGGAATCACAAGACATTCAACTCTTTTCATACAGGTATGACTTTCAGCGATTATGACTTACAATCGATGTGAAATTAAGGGAAATATACCCACCTGATTTAACAGCGGCCTTCCTTGTCGAGACCACAGCTCCAAGTGTGCGTCATGGTAGCTCTCCTATGATCACTAGCGCAGTTAGTTTCTGGCAAACCTGCTAGAGGGCATCTGACTACATATACGTACTTGTGAATTCCTGCCACCTGTTCTCGTTTCCAAAATGCCTGGGGGGTGGCGTTAAAGGTCTACGTGGCGTTATTTGGCTCAGACACTTTATATATTTGTTTTTTAAAAGTATAATTATTTATTTTTAATATGAACTTCTTTATCTAAAATAAATACTAGACTGCAACGATGTTGCGTTTGACTGGTTGCAGAACACTAGGATTATTTAGGTAATTATCAGCTTGAGAAAAAGTATCCGAACACCGAACTAACTCGAAAAAAAATAATTAAAAAAACGACTTTTTAAAAACATACTTTTCTTAAACAATCCGTACTAAAAAGTAAAAAAAAAATTTTGTTTATGCATGACTAAAAAGAAAAGCATGAGGGCGCGTCAATTCAAGAATTTATAAAATGACTCTATAATTATGAGAGAGCGCCTCATGCTTTTCTTTTTAGTCATGCATAAACCAAATTAGTTTTTACTTTTTAATACGAAAAGTATGTTTAAAAAGTTTTTTTTTTTCAATATTTTTTTTCTTATGTACGATGTACATAAGAAAAAGTTGTAGATAAAGTTAATACTTAACACCGCCATACGAAATAAATAAATGTATCAACCAGACAGAATAAAAATTAAGAAGTTAATAGCATTATGCTTTGCGACATTTTTCGCTATCGCCAATTCAGTCACAGTGACGGTTGGGGAAGGGTATTGTATTGACCTGTTTTCTCCTTGGTGATCGATGTTGCTCCCTGATAGAAATACCCCGCAGTTACGATATATATA
>JAGDQP010010803.1:0-54690 GCA_022664845.1 Lepisma saccharinum
TCGGCTATTTTCACATAAATACCATAAAAATACGACCTATGTCACATAACGTGTATAAAAATCATGTCCATTTTTCGGAGAGTTTTAATTTGATATTTAAGTTCTACCAGCTATCGATAGCGACAGTATATACCGGTAAAAATATAAAGTGGAAGTTAAGAACAACGTCCTAAAATTTAGGGTAAAAGGATGCCAATTTTTATAATTTAAAGACATGCGTTGTTTCTCCAACACTTCAAATGTTCTGTTTTGACTTATAGCATAATAATGCGCAATGTAGTCATATCTAATAAGTATATTATTGTGCCCGACTTCAGGTTTATAGAATACACAAGCGTTCCTGTTGCCGGCCAGGGTAACCGATAGTGATGCTTCTTATCTAGTTTTATACTAATGTTAATTTCTATGTTTCTTTTCTTGCTAATAATCTAACATTCTTCTAAGCAGCACATTACTCCAGTAGTACACATAAGTTGAAAATACGTTGATTAAACGTTAGCACCGAAACGTAATTTTAACGTTCTATATGTACCGAAATATCTGCCTGTTCAACGGCTTATTCGATGTTGAATAACGGTTGAGAGGAAAGAGTTTGAAATCAAGAAGAGGATGATGAAGAAACGGGTTCAGTTGGCCGAAACAGAGCACGGTTGGTGTCTATTGGTATACACATTTAGCTGCGTTTTGTCCGTTGCTTTCATCATGATATATTAATTTTCCAACCGTCTGCTGTGGGATTCGTAGCTGGAACTTTCCGCATTCATCGTTGGTTACTCGTCACGCTAACCACCCATCCACGGAGTCGTGTTCAGTCATTACTCTTTTACTATTCCCTTTATATTACAAAGGCGTTATCTGTAGTAAAAGGCAGTCTTGAACGCAGTCGCCACAAATTCAGACAACTCGGTTCACCATCATGTAAGAATAAGAATACAGATTTTTTTATTTGTTATGTGCATTTATCTTCTTTAACTCTTTGACCATCGCTGCACTGTTAAATGTGTATTTATCAAAAAGTGTAATATGTCACCTTAGAAAAACGCATATAAAGCGAAATTTATGTCATGGTTGAAAAGGAAAACTTAAAACACTTCACATTGTCCGTTGTCACATAGTTTCAAATTCAATCTGTTTTCAACATGCAAATGAGAACATGAGATAACTAGTTAATTTTATTCCATTAGCTTTTAAGAACATTTTTTATGCAATTAACTTGGAAAGACACAGATGAAGCGTAATGTATTGCACAGTTCAATATAATAGTTAAAATACTCACATTAACGCCCTATCAATGAAATCAAATTTTCGTTGGAATATAGACTGAAATTTAAAGTGTTTTCAACATGCAAAAGAGGATACAAAATAATTAATGGCACTCAATTAGCTTTTAATTATAAATTTTATTTCATTAAATTAAAAATAAAAATCCCATGAAACGAAATCTATACCATAGTTGAAACAACAGTTGAATCCACGTCGAACTAACATCTTATCAAGAATATAAAGTCTTTGTTGAAATATGATTTAAAATTAAATATACTTTTTCAACCTATAACGGTAAATCAAGAAAATAAACAAAAAATCACCATTCAAAACACGTTTGTTTGTTACTGGGGTATGCTTAGTTCGTGCAGTTATAGTTATACGTCGCCAGAGAACCACTTGATATTTTTCGTTCAGATTTCCACTGTTCCTTTCTATTTCACTTCCGAAAGCTAAATTTCTGCGCGCATCGCGACTTGAACATCCCATTCCGGTACTTTTACACTATATGCACTTCAGGCCATATACGCACGTTTTCGCATGTTCTCAGGATTTTCCCTCATTTACACGTACAATGCTTTGGATATACTTATAGACACTTAAAACATCTCGACTTACTTTAATAAAAGTAGTGATCAAGGGCATTCAGAGGTCAGGTGCGGTGTTTTTTTATTGCACACGCGACTCCAGGAGGTTACAACTGTTTCAATGGCCGAACACTGCACTCTGAAGCGGGTAAGAAATCTTTGTTATTTACACCCATTAGAAAATTTAATAAAAGTAGTGACCAAGGGCACTCGGAGGTTAGGTAAGGTCAGTTGCGGTGTTTTTATTGCACACGCGACTACAAGAGGTTACCACTGTTTCCTGCTAATTTGCAACCGCAAGGGAGTCGTATTGATGGCGCTGCGATCGGTTATCACATCGTCTTTTCTTTACAATGGCCAAACTTTGCCCTTTTAAGCGGGTAAGAAACCGTTATTTACAGTAATTAGGCACTTTAGACAAGTAGCGCAACGCACATTTTACATGAGACACCTTCCTTTATTTACCCACTAAGTCAATTTCTCCTGTAAATTTTCCATTTTTGGCGACGTAAAACTATAACAGCACCGCTTAGTTTTATTTTAATTTAAAATGGATAGATATTGTAGGGTTCAAGTGTACTATTTTACTATTTTCTGCCATTGCACAAATAGGTGACAAATGAAACATATAAAACGAAATATCTGTCCTTCATGAACAACGATGCAAACAATTATCAGTAAAACTAAAATAATAGAAAAAGTTACAGATAATTTTAATTTTCTGAAACTTTCTTTCGCTTTCAAACACTTTTCCTGTAACATTTACTAAATGTAACTTTCGTCCTTCTGCCTTGGAAGAAACGATATAATTATTAGTAATTTTTATACAAATGTGCCTAAAGGAAAATTATCAAGTATTTCTGACTGTGAAAGTACTTATTTCTCTTCCTTTTGACACCTGTCCGAGAACTGGTACATATCTGGCTAACCACTGGTTCTAAGTAAACAACAACTGCTGAAAATAGCCTATTTACCTAAAAACAATCTTAATAAAAAATACGTTTAAAATTTTGAGTTACAAATGTTTAAATTTAGTTTAGCGAGGTGTAAAGAATGAAAATATAGAGTGTAAGTGTAAGTTTTGGGTCAAAAAAGAAATCCGGAAATAAAATAAGTGAACTAGTCCCTTAATTGGCCGACCACTGGTGTCGTTACACTATATTAATTCGGCAACATTATCTCATTTTCACCATTGCTAAATTTTCCTTACAAGTCTGCCAAATGCACTTGCATTTATATTTTCTTTTTTGGACTATACTTAAAAGCAATCTTATGAACAAAAACAATGGAGAAAATATGAAAATATAAAATTATAAACCAGTCCACATGCTTAATTATGTTCCGACGCAGTATGAGTAGTTTTAGGAATGTTTGTCATAGTACTTACAAGTTTTATCGTGTTATCAGCATCCAGAGTGTCAAGGTATATACAACTGTGAAAAGCACTCTTGTTAGTTTCGCATACTTCTTCACTTGTTTCAGGATTAACTATGCCGAATGCAATTTCTTTCGGTGGCCCACCAACTGCCAGGCAAAATACAGCTACTTGCAACGGCGGGAAAATGAAGGAAAACAGGAGATACCTAATAGATGAAAAGTAAATTAAACGAGTTTCAAAATATGGACGTTTATTTCTAAAGTATAAACCAATATAAGTAAGCTTTCACAGCTTTTTCCTTAACGTTCGTTGGTTATGAATGTAAGTAAACAGAAAATAACCTTCACGAACTGGTATTTCAATAATGAGTACCAGTAAACGTTAATAGCAATTCAGAGCTGGACCCAAATAATTTGGTGAAAGCTGATGACCACAAACTATCTGTAAAGACCCAAAAGTTATGCTTTTCATTGATTAAAGCCAACGATACCTACATTTAAAATACCAAACAGATATATGTATTTAAATTAGCAAATAAAGTATTAAATACAATCCGCGAAAGTTATTTTGTGTTACCTACTCTCAAAATCATTGAATAATCATTGTTAGGGAAACCTATCTAATAGCGGGTACACAGCAAAAACTGGTTGTGTTCATTCAATACTTTTAAGTGGCACAGGGCGTGATTTCAGTGATTCAACACAACTCATGTGTTGTCAACGCTTATTCAACACAATGAATGGTGTCATACTAGCACTATCACAATGTTGAATCACCGAAATCATACAACAAACGGTAGAATCAGATTAAGGGGGATCTAAATGGGCTGCAGCGGCCCACCCCTCCGAGTCGTTCAGAGACCCGTGAAAGGTAAATCAGTTACTCTTACGACTACAGAGTATAATAGGCAACAGGGGCTCTAACAAAGTTTTCAGCCCATGGCGGGGGCAAATAGCACAAGGCCCCCAAATAGGTTAATCCAGCACTGACGAACGGTGTTGTTGGAAGTGAGTAGGTTAATCCGAGTGAATTTGTGTTTCATGCAATTATATCAGTAACTTGACAAATTGAAGTTGAGCTTTTGTAAAATGAGAAAAGAACCAGATCCGGTGCTTTACTGGGTTTGGAGTTCCCTTAGCTCATATTTTAAGGTTGGATCTAGAGAAAACAAACACATTACATACGAATTGCACGAACCCCATTTAATCTCAAACCATACCTCAGATTTTTAAAAAAGTATATCTGGCTTATCTAATGTTTCTTTCAAACATAGTGGAAGGATTTTGGGGAAAAGAAATTCGCCGATTTATAGGCAATTGAAAATTTGTAGATAATACTTTTTAAATGAAAGTTGCCACATGTAATGTTTGTCACATATATGTCACACATTTGTGTCACGTGTCACAGTAATTCAAATACTGTAAGAGATAAAAAGACTGATTTTTTTCGTTTGAAAAAGTATAAAGAGCTCTTTAATTTGCGCTATGAAAATGGTAGATGTAATATGGAAAAACAAATGAACCATATCAAAGTAAATAAAAAGACAGAAGAAAACGAATATTCCATTTTTTCTCCTTCAAGAAATGCGGTGATGACCAACGTATGAAGCACGAACAAAGTGCTCCTTGAGGGTAGTCCAAAGATAATTTTCTTTGTCCTCTTTGTTGACGTAGCAGAAATTGGAAATGGAAATGTGAAAAATGTGCAATTTTATGATGTGTAAGTCAGTTTCTCTCCGTGAATCCATTTTCAAAATATCTTAAGTCTGCCTAAATTATACTTGACTGTTCCTAATTTTAGCAGTGCAAACAGAAATTGTGATATTTGTGTAGCAGATTTTTCGTGAAATTTTACAAATAGTGAGTGACACACTGCGACTCGTATGCAACCACGCACAGTCAAGTTAAGAATCTAGAACAATCTATATATGTTGTATATGACTTAATTTCTGAGTCATGATTTCTGAACTAATAAGTAACTAGTGGTATAACAATATCTTTTAATATTTACATTTATTCCTACCAAATTGTGCATAAATCATATTGGCGTCACATTGATTTCACACAAGCGTTACTGTGATCACGCGAAGGTTGCAGGGTTAACATGTTCTCTTCTAGGTGAAGCCCCCATTTTCATAACTACTTACAAAGAAGTAGTAGCAATTCGAAAACATTTTGCACAAATATGATTTACAAAGGAACAGAAGAGAAGTAATAAAAAAAAGTAATTGTTAAAATGACCCTTGAAATTTAGTTATATAGAAGAAATTCGCGTATTATGGAAATTATTGTGAAATTTATAAAACCATAAATTTGGAGGGTAATATGGAATAGTCGGGTATTATGAGATATTTAAATTTTACCGGCCGGGTGGTCAAGCGGTCTGCGGCGGAGGCTATCGACTCAACGGTCCCGGGTTCGAGTCTCGGCAGGGGCATGGGTGTGGATTTTAACACTTAACAGCTAAAGGCAAATCGTGACGGGCCGAAGTCCAAAGTTACTAAACTGGCCCATATAAAAATAAAGTTTAAAGTTATATTTAAATTTTGTGATATAAAGTAGAAATTTAATGCCATAAGAATACAAATGAAAAGGCTGATATCATTGCAGAACTATCGAAACACATTATATCCAAAAGTCACAAATGTTCTCTATTTTTTCTGCCCTCACAATCGCTCTGCGCTTACTTTAAACAAGCATCGTATCCCCAGCTCTCCTGTGGAATCGTCAGGAAATTTGCTCTCGCAAAAAACACTCAGCGTCATTGTCATTTGGAATCGTCTCAGGCAGGAATGCAAGTTCTAATGCCGTATCCGGACTTATCCGAATGAAACGACCCATATTGCAGACTACAACTATTCCATTTTACCCGGCATGTCATCTTGAAAATGAAGTAACTGCTAAGCGTACTCCACGGTACATGAAATCAAAACGGTTTTCACAAGTTCAGTACTAACATGTACCCTTACCATTCTGTGATCATACAATGTTTTTTTTTTAATATATGCAGACATTATAAAACGTACCTACAAGATTTCTGATGACTGCAAACCTTACTCATGTGGTTATCAAACTCTAACTGAAGACGGGTAATTATGGGAGTGTGTAGAAGTAGTTATCCTGATTTCCAGTAAGTAAAAGCACATCACAAACGAGAAATACAATCATTCCATAATACCTGACAATTCCATAATACCCGAAGTTCCTATATGTTATGTTATTTTTTTCTTTTGATGGGGGATGCATTCTGATCCTCAAGCATGTTTAATTATTCATCAATGTTCCAACCTGCGAATTATCAGGATTGGGGCGGAGTATTCGAGCAATTGAGTATCGGTAATCGCACTTAAACCACTTGATTAAGAATTCAACATACCAGGAAAATACTGATGTTGTTTACTGTTCTCGTGCTCGAAATTCTGGTTTCAGTTTTGAAGGGGTCCTGGCAAACTCCTTGATTCTGTTTCAAGTCCTAGAATGGCTGATTTTTACATCATGATCAGTCACTAATTTGAAGTCTCTTTCGCTTCCATTCAAGTACACTCACTAAAAATCAATATCAGATTTCCGATACGAGACTTGAACCTGCTGACCTCTTATTAGCGAGTCTGAAGTTCAGGATGTCGGATGAATTGACATTGCCTTTCATTGAATACCGCAGACCGACAGAAGGACTGTCGGCTATTGTCTTTGCTATAGTTCGATTCCCGAGAGACTACTTTCTTGCGGATGGTCTATTTTACGAACAGATCTTAACTGAACTGACTGATGTTAACAAACTGATGGCTACTAACTAACTCGTCTTAACAAACTGATGGAACTTTTACAAACTGATCTAAACTGCCAAAACTGATCACACTTTATCTCTTCTCTTTCCAATCAACCATTTTTATATGTTGATGGATCCGGGTTTCGAAACGTGACACTTGGACACTTATTCCTTGTTCTCATGATTTACATCGTGAATTCGATATCTGTGTTGCGACGCCGACATTCGGTCATTCTGCGGTGAAATTTTCTGGTAAGCAAGATGCGAATAATGTATATCATTGTCCTAAGCACGCACTTATTGTTGCTTCATTTCGTCCATTTCTCATGTGAATGTGGGAACTGGTTTCTACTGTCATTCGAGACCTTGTACCTGTTAATTAATTGGGCACAAGTCCCGGGTGTTCTCTTGTGAAATACATAGTTCTATTATATTTCTTTCGTGTGATACCGGATATCTGAATCCTTTAGAGATCACGGTTTGTTTTTCTCATATGAACCAAATAAGTACATTTCAACTGTGAAATACCTGAAATGTATGATTCTTTGGAAGAAACATGTCTCTATGTAACATTGTCTTTGGCTGTTTTCGTCTTCTACTTCTGTTGTCATCTCAGCCTGTGGATTATATCATAGCTTTGAACATGAAAGTTCTGATTGTCTCTTGTGCTGTTTAAATGCCAATTTGATTAGGTTTTTAAATTTAGATTTTAATTTTATTGTGGTTCCGATTTTTAATTATACCATTTTATTTTACCTTGATTCCCGATAACTCAGATTTGTTCAATATACATTATATTCATAAGAAACATGGGTAAAACTTCCTCGGTTAGAAATTACATGCTGTTAAATTTAGCATTAACAAATTACATGTCTCTCTCTCCGTCTTCTTTTATTGTTGTTTATTTATCTCTATCTACCTATGTATGTAAAATCTACAGTTCTAAATTCATCAGGCGATTGTGCATGTGTCCATAACCAATCTACTGTGTGTGGTTGCATATCAGTTACTCACTATTTGTAAAAATTCACGAAAAAAATGATACACGCATATCACCATTTCCTTTGTACTATTCAAATGAGGAACAATGAAGATTTCTGAAACAAATCTTCCGATTTCTTGGAAATGAGCTTTCGAAGAACAACGGCCTACATCTCACCAAAACTGCATCTTTATACATTTTGAATCACAAATTCTTGCTGCTATATCAACAGAGAAGACAAACAAAAATTACTTTTGGACGCCCCTCAGGAAGAACTTCGTTCGCTCTCCGCATAATGATTATCATCGAATTTCTTCAGGGAAAAATGACCATATTCGGGATTTTTTTCATCATTCCTCTTATTTACTTGGATACAGTTTATTCGTCTCATTTTTTATCTACAATTTTCATATCGCAAATGAGAAATCTCTTTATGTAGTTTACAACAAAACTCGCAATATTTTATCTATTATGTTTGAATTCAGTATAATTATGCGACAACTTTCATTCTTTAAAGAAATATTTATTTTCTTTAAATTGTCAAGCTCGGTCAAAAAATTATCCTAAAATCTTTTCACTATGTTTCAACATTATATAAACGGGGTGATTCTGTAAGGGGTAACAGAATTATCTTTCTAAAAAAAAAATACCATAGTGTATGTTCGGAATCACATGGTGGTGATGCTTCTGGAAGCAGGGACGTCCCTAAAATACTTCTACTGGGGAGGAGGCAACTTCAAATACTTAAATGGCAACAAGGGTTAATTTTCCTCCCATTGAAACAAGCGCTAAATTTTGAACAACTTTCAGAGGAAACAATTTTCGTTACCTTACATATAGAATAGTTAACTGGTGGTCACTATTAACATGACGTAGCGGGGTTTGGGGACCCTTCGGATGCTGTAGCTCGAAGCGGATAGTAAATTTCGAAGCACTCCTCTCCCAACCCATCTGGTCAGCGTGGGAGCAGAACAGATGCCTCATCCAGTAGTGGATCGAATATTACTGTGATTTATTATACTAAATTGAATATGCGGAATCAAATGGTAAAATTTTCGAAAACAGGGACGTCCCGGGAATACTGCTATGGGGACAACTATAATAGAAACAATGGTTGATTTTGCTATCTTTGAAACATACGAAATTTCGAAAAACTTTCAGAGGAAACACTTTTTAATATCGCGTACCATTTGGTAATTACAAGAGCTTATTTGCAAGTCAATAGTTAATTTACCAATTAGCTCTTTTAACTGTAGATATGAAGTGTTTCCTTTAAAAGTTGTTTAAAATTTCCTATTTGTTTCAAAGAAAGGAAAATCAACCATTGCTTTTTTTAAGATTTTAAAGTTGCACTTCGTAGCAGTATTCCCAGGACGCCCCTGTTTTCGAAAATTACACCGTTTGATTTTTCGTATTTAAATTAGTAATTCACTTTAGTTTCGAAGTGTTATTTACTCTTCTCTTTGAGTTACAGCATCCAACAAGTCTCAAAAACCTTTTACAGTCGTCTACACCACGTTAATTTTGACCACAAATTAGGTTTTCTAGCTACCAAACGGTATGAGCTATCGAAAATTGTTTCTTTTAAAAGTTGTTTAAATTTAGTTCTTGTTTCAATGAGAACAAAAAACAACTCGTAGTGCCATTTAAAATTTTGAAGATGTCCCCTTTACCCGTAGAGATATTTCCGGGACACCCCTGTTTCCAGAAGCATCAGCATGTGCTTCCGCAATGCATTTTGGTATAAAAAGTTTTTGCTACCAACCTCCTCTCCGAATTCACTGGTCCTCCGTTCCGTTATGCTATATCCCGTTTACTTCCATTATGCACACTTATCCGAATTAAATAAGTGTTTAAAGTTTTAACCACAGATGTCACCCAACTCTGGAAACAGCTGAAAACCCTCCGTGCGTAATGTGAGTGAGTATTGGGCAATACGAAATCAAGGTAGTTTGATGCGAAGTGAATGAGGCAAAAAGCAACATGGATGAAGATAGATGTAGGTGTAGAATTCCCATACTTGTATGTATTCGGCATATATTAAATAACAACAGACGAAGATTGATAGCTATTCGAAGGATGATCACAATTCTGAGGGTTATTCTGGAAGTTTTTGCAAGATAAGTGCGTCTCATGAACTATGAATCACTAGATAATGTTATACCAGAATCTAAGAATAACCACCTACTGGTCGTGAGCCTTGACAGCGTTACGCATTTGAAGTTCTATTTATAAAAACACTTCAAATAATTATAAGAGTTCTTAATCTTAGTATTCTTAAATAAACTACTTATATGCTACCCTCTCATCTATTAATATATACATGGAAGCCTATTGGTGAAATCCAACCAACAATATTTTCACATTGCTAAGTTAAAATTATTCAATGATCATGAAGATATATCACTCAAAACATGGTACAATATCGATAACATAATGTGAAATCAAATCTTAAACTACAGTTGTATTAAAATACTTACATTCAAATACTTCGGCACGGTCGTTCATTTTAAACAAGTGTTTCCGCCAGGATTTTCAGTTTGGGGGGGGGGTAAAGTCAAAATTGGGAGGGTGTAAGTGAAGTATTGTACGGTTTCTATCGATTTTTCACAGCAAAAATTTTAAAGTTCGAGAGGTGTTTATCCCAACTCCCAAGTGAAGAAGGAATTTTGGCATGCAATATCCCACTCTTTTTTTCTTTTCAACATGACAGCAGCGCGCAACCGAAGGGAGGGTCAAGTGACCATCTGGTCCTCCGTTGCTCCGTTCACTTCAATGTTCCGTCGACGGGGGAATTCGGATAACCATCGACGATGCATCTGACGGAACAAGGGTATGTAACGGAGCATAAAGTGCCAATTCGGAAAGGGGGAAAGATTTTTGTGCATTAGAAGTTGCGTTATGACCGTGTTACAAATTTAGAGAACCACTTTGTATATTTGAGAAATCTTCGATGGTCACTTGACTCTTTTCCACTTAGATTGCCTGTATTTAAATGGAATGCGCCATGACGTATTATTTGGTAGGCAGTAGACACTGAAACATAACTGTTAATTCTGATGTCATTGAATGTATTATTTCCATTCTGAAGGTTAGGTAAATAAGGTGTGCAATATATCTCTATTTCGGCATCAGGTTCGGTGAACAACACGAATGAACTACTTAATTAAACTGTTTTATTTACTAAGACTTAATACAACTATTTTAATATATAAAAAGCATTTCTCCTTACGCCTTATTTCTCCAAATTCCAATTAAGTTTTTGACGAGTAGAGCTCTCATTCTGTAGAGAGATGGACACTTACACCGAACTAGAAATTTATTTAACTGAAATAAAGTAAAAAATAAGTGAAAAATGTTTGAAAATACAAAAAGATCCAACCTATTTTCTACACATATCTTAAACGTTCATATTATTCATTACAATTTATAAGCACAATCACGAGAAGTAAACAAGGTAAGCTAAACAATCTCGTATTCTATAATTATCTCAGGAAACCTAATCAGACAATTATAATATTTCCTGTAATATGTTTCACCAGCTGAAGACAGCCCCTTCTAGATAATATTTGGTCTGCTGATACCATATCTCTCCCTAGTTGTTCTCTTCGCTTTCATGGTCCTTCGGTAAAGGTCTTGGTCTCTCGCTTTCCTTTTTTGTCACCAATGTGTGCCATACTGTACTGTTTGCACTCTCGCTCTATACAATTTCTTACTAATGTATTATCTCCGTTCTATTGTTTCCCCTCTTGCACTACGTTGAGATTCAAACGCGTTCGGCTCTTTGGGGCCTTCTATAGTCTTTAGGGCGCTTTCACATACGCGCGAGGCGAGAGGGGAGCGGACAACTCTCGCGTCGTTTAGAAATATATTGCGATCAATTGGGCTTTCCACATCAGCGCGAGCGCGAGCGGGTTTCTCTCGCTGCGGGCGAAAAAAAACTCGCGTTTCTCTGCTAGAAATGCGGCGAGACTTTCGCGAGAGCTGCCTGCTGAAAGCCAAGCAATACATTGAAGTAAATGAGCTGTTTCACATCAGCGCAAGGCGAGAGCGAGCGAAAGAGAGAACAGTGCTGTCAGGAAACACCACGAAGATAGGCTGTATTTTCATCAATTACAACAGGCCGGTAGCTAGATTTATTTCATTAAAAGCTAATCTTCTTGTTGAATCATAATAATGTTGATATGAATGTTCATAGAGTTGTAAACAAGAAGTTATTTCTTTGTTATGAACATGTGTTGTCATTTAAAAGAATAATTACTTATATACATTATTCAAGAAATTGTGGTAGTTTCACGTCGAAAATTTGAAAATGAATCATATTCCCGTTTCTCATATATCTACGGAATTAATAAACAATTATTTGTTCTGATTTTTGTACAAGCAGAAAACATTACACAGTCTAAATAAACTAAAGTAGGCAGGACGCACCGGAACTGTGTTTCGGCAAATCAGTTTGAAGACGGAGTACATTTCCTTTACTCATTTTCTGTTATACATTTTATTTACTCGATACTGTATTAATGATGATGATGATGATAGGTGTTCTGCCCGAAGGTAGGTCCTTGACCCGAAGTTCGCTGGGCAAGGTGAACACATGGTGGTTTGCCATTGCCTTCCATGGGGGATGATGTCCTCCTGAGGACGGGACCTACAGTTTAACGTGGGATCCGAACCACTTGTGTACCCATTGGGATTAACACCGGGACACCTTGATTACAAGGCTACGAGCTAAACCACTCATCCACCGTCAATAAAACTGGTTACACAGCAACTCTGTTTGCAGAGATTTGCCGCGCAGGCAATGCCTGCGTTGATGTGAAAGGATGAGCGAGGCGAGCGCGGGAAAACTCGCTGTCGCTCCGCTCTCGCGCGTATTTGAATGCTCCCTTAGAGGATGAAATACGCCCAAAGCGGCATTATGAACGAACAACGAGCATACTCTATCATGATTATGAACGAAGGTATCTGTCGCATTACCGAAAATAAGCCATAATTTAACTAGATGTTAAAATAGCTGTACTGAAGCTGTGAGGAACATGAAATGACAATAAAGGTAAATAAAGCAAAAGGGATGGAAATTAGAAGCGTTCCAAATAAGAATGTGGGGAAGAATGGAAAATGCGTATTGATGATGTGCTATAGAGAGAGACGAAGACAGTAAAGAGGACCTCGTATTTTGAAATCAATTTCTCTCTTAGAAGGGGGTATTAATTGAAGGAATGATTTAAACAAGTAGATTTTCGATATAAATTTCACTAGTGAGCAAGATATAGTACAGACAGTTGAACATGCCATGAACGACCCTCGGCTTTCGACAAAACAGCAATGATGGTAATGGCAATGATGATTTCGATTCCTTATATAATTAGTGCTTATAAGGGAACCTTACGAACCAAGCTCCGGGGATTTTCGCCGGACTAGTTCCAAAAGAGAGAGGACAGGGTAGGAAGTCAGAATGTGAGATTATTTTTTTCGGACCAGGAGTGTGAGAGACAGGAGAACGGCTTAAGAGTGAACTGATGCTTGGGTCCAGTAAAACTGTACCGGTTTTTCTTTTGCAAGTTCTCATAAACAAAAACAGAGAATGAAGTGTAACTTACCAAGATTATAGGTAATGCTGTTCTACGCTAGAAGCGACTAGTGTGAAGCACCGTAAGTGTTGCCAGCTGTAGACATTCGCAATGTTGCCAGAATATTAAAAGCCCGAAAATATCGGTGAAGGCAGGGACTATAACGATGAAGTCAACGTCATTTACTGACAAAGTATAGTTTATTCTAGTGCTGTGTACTACTTAGCCAATACTATTTTGATTTCAGTGGTAGTAAGTGAAATCACCAGGAATCCTGAAATAGTCATCAGGAAATTCGAGTTAAGTGCAATTTATATGCAGACTGTCAATGAGTAGATTATTCAGACAAAACGTGTTGTTACAATGAGCACATCTCATGAATGAAAAAGCACTGCACTGATCTGATGAACAAACTTCAGAGCCAACAGTGTCACAGCAGTACCGCATCGGCGTCCTGAATGGTTCCGGTTCTTCGTCCAGTTATCCTGACTTGTACCATGCATACTTGATCATATTTCGAAACGTTGGGGACGAAAACTGATAATGAGTGAAGGATTGGAGACCAATGAAATTGTCCCGATTCCAGATGTTGAACTCTTCGATCGCGATAATGGCATCAGTCACGAACTTAACAAATGTTTTATACAGGCGGAAGAAATAGACATCCAGTTGCTGAATGAGTCCTGTGCACCCTTTTGGAATCAAATGCCATTAAAATTCACTAATGCTTTCTGGAATTGTTGATTTGATTAACACTTCATCCGTATTGGCTGACCACGAATCAAGAAGTAGAAGCATGGGTTCTTCGTATAAAGTAGACACACTTGGCCTGAATACATTGGTCATCATTATCTTCTGATCTTCTTTTTTCATGTTAGCAGAGCCACAAGCATAAGACATAATATTTGATGGATAAGCTGGTTTGCTTTGAGGAAATTCGCCCATTGGTCGAAGTGTTCGTCCTGAATGCATTTCTTTCTCGAAACGACTTTGATCTGTGTTCAGGATCTGTTTGGGAAGCAAATGTCGTTCGATGAACAAGGATTTCATTTTTCTGACGAATTCATTTGTTTTCCGCTATATATCCTCCTCTCTTGAGGCGCAGGTCTTTGACACTTTATGAGTAATTGATTGCGAGACGATCCTGTTCCTTTTCTTAAACTTGTAAATCTGATGCCTTGAAATTCAGTTTATCATCTGGATCAACCTGGCGTTTAATTTGCAATGCCCACTGTCTGATTGTTCTGTCATGAATTATGGCATTGCGTGCAGACTTTCTGGTGTTTATAGCACTCATCTTCACGCGACATCATCTTTTCTCGCGACCGTTCATAGTTCTGCAGAACGCCAATCGATTTGATCTTTGAAAACTTGGATCGAACAGATGCCAGAGATCTTCTCTTTCCTCCAACTGTGCTTGTCGAGTACTGGAATGTTCGTTCTTTGTATTCTTCTGACAGTTCGCTGACTATTTTCTTCTTTCTTTCCGGTGACGGAACATACGATGAGCTACTTCCTTGAGATGACGGTGTTTCTTGTTCATCTGACACTTCCGGCACATGTTGCGTTGATATGGTTTGCGATGTCATGTCGATATCCTCATCACCATATTCACGATCCGTTGAGAACATCCAGGTCTGAAGCGTCCTCATATGTCAGAGATTCATACCGCTCAACAATCACTCGTTCATCCAATAACGCGGCACATATCTGGTCGAACATTTCCCGATCTGCAATGGATGGTGTGTCATCAGATGTGCCAAATTTCTGAACCAGCAGGCGAATGACCACTTTCGGATTCATCCTGAAACGACAAATAAAAGAAAACATTAGAATCCCTATAATAATGAACAACAGGTTTATCAGCACTCCACAAGAATTGTAATATTTCATCAAATAAATATTTTTATAGACATAGAAAAGGAAAGGTGAAAGCAAGAAAGTAGGAAAGAACTTCGTTTTAGCGTACGTGTCCACTGAAAAAGGAAAGAGAGAAGAGAGGAGAGCGAGTGCCTATAACAATGGACTCAAAAGCATTTGATGACCAATTATCATATATTTTCAACTAATATCTTGATTTCATTTGTAATTCGCATCATTGCTGTTTTGTGTTATTTTGCTTTCTTTTTGTGCTTATTACAATAGTATTGGCGAAGCAGTACACAGCACTAGAATAAACTATACTTTGTCAGTAAATGACGTTGACTTCATCGTTATAGTCCCTGCCTTCACCGATATTTTCGGGCTTTTAATATTCTGGCAACATTGCGAATGTCTACAGCTGGCAACACTTACAGTGCTTCACACTAGTCGCTTCTAGTGTAGAACAGCATTACCTATAATCTTGGTAAGTTACACTTCATTCTCTGCTTTCGTTTATGAGAACTTGCAAAAGAAAAACGGGTAGTTTTACTGGACCGAAGCACCAGTTCACCCTTAAGCCGTTCTCCTGCCTCTCACACTCCTGGTCCGAAAAAAATAATCTCACATTCTGACTTCCTACCCTGTCCCCTCTCTTTTGGAACCAGTCAGGCGAAAATCCCCGGAACTTGGTTCGTAAGGTTTCCTTGTTAGTTGAAGAACTAGTGGTGAGCCTTTGTCTGTTTGTACGTGCCTGGAGTAGCTGACGGCTATCTATGAATAATTTCTATAAATGACGCTCTTTACCCCTTCTCTATGCAGTCTGTTTGTCACCTTAATAACGATCTTTACTCCTCCCATTGATGCTACGATTCATGCTAGATTAAGATGATGGCATTAAAATTCTAGCGATTACCCTTTCCTTAACCTTGCGTGTTGTTTTCCGTAGTTATATATGTACCTACAGTCGCGCTACGTTAAAACATTAAAGTATATTACGTTGCTATAGATTCTGTCTTCATCTTCAATTACTACCAATACAATAGTATGTCTTCAAGCACTTCACCTGTGTTATTTCCCACTTCTTGACCTCTTTTTCACGCTTCACGGATAATTATAATTAGGAGCCATGTGTAACCTTCTACTTACGTATGGTCTAAGCTAATGAGTAGTGTGGAATTTTATTTAAGGCCTTTTGGCATAATGAGTAGGCTGAGTCTCGTTGAACGTAAGGGGGAAAGGATGGTAAACATATGCCCAATGTAAATGCCATCTACAGAGTGACTAGCAGAATTATTCGAACACTGTAGTGTTTTAATAAACTATGGGATTTATTAGAAAGAAATAGAAAATGTACCTAATGTGTGAATTATTTTCTGTTACAGCCAACAAATAAAAACAAGTTGTCAATGCCAAAAAAAATAATGTTACAAATAATGAAAATTATGCAAAGCAAAACAAACATAACTCACATTTGAATGTCGCAAAAATATTCGGACACCATAAAACATAGCACGTGTCTACGTAGACAAAAAGAACTCAATATCTCGTAGGCAGACCTTTCTGTTTGATAACAGCTCGTAGTCGATCCGGCATGCTGTTCACAAATTTCCTGGTGTATGCGGAAGTAATCTTGCCCCTATCTTTTCTAAGCATGTCCTTCAGGTGCTCTTTTGAAGTTATTGGCGTCTTTCTAATTTCTTCTCTAATTTACCCCACAAATGCTCAGTGGGGTTTATATCTGGTGACTGGGGAAGAGGGTGGAGTACCTTCGGACAATTCTAAAGTAACCACAGTTGTACAATATGAGCTGTGTGTTTAGGGTCGTTGTCTTGGTGGAATTTAAATTTCTAATATCCTCAGTTTTTCTGTACTCTTTTTCAAATTATCTTTGAGAATTTGAAGGCAGAGGTGTTTGTTCATAGACTGTTCGATGAACGCCAACTCACCGGCGGCTGACATGCAGCCCTATATCATTACGCTTCCCCCTCCATGTTTCGCTGCAGGCTGTACATTTTGTTCCTCTAAGCTCTCGTTTGTTGAAAATAAGCTCTCCACAGCACCCTTCTCCACACCTTTATCTTCCCATCAGAACAGAAGATTATGAACTTGCTTTCGTCCGAATAAAGTACTTCGTACCACCAGTTGTTCACATCCATGTTAAGGTATTATTTCGAAAATGCTACTAGTTTCCTTTGCTTTGTTGATAAAGGGCATTCTTCTTGCTATGTGACCGTGAAAATAAGCTCTGCTCACCACCCTTCTGACTTTGACCCCCATTTATTGTTCTACCTCCGCAGCAATTTTTGCAGCACTTGCATGCAGATCCATTTTGACCTTTCTATCTATTGCTGATTTTTCTATCTTTTTTTCATTTTGGGGACCCACCTTCCACCCCTGTCTTTATGCATTCTTTGCACAAAATGTTCCTTGGTTGTGCACTTCCAAGGGCGTGCAGCACGAGCAGTTGTTCGCTCTTCCCATTTTGGGACAGCAGTCCCTAGAGATTCTCGGATTGCCGGTGTTCCGACAGTCCGAGAAGCTCCTTTATTCCCTCACTTTTGACTTCGGGTGGTGAGGGACGGACTTTGGACCAGGCGTCCAGAATGTTCTCCTGGTCTTTGTTCCTAATTTTGGAACTTTCCTTGGGGGGCGGATGCCCTACCATTAACTTTTATTTGCAATTTTATACAAAAAATATTTAACATATAGAACCACACACACACACACACAAGGACAGCACAGCATAGATGTCGACTCAAGATGGCTTCTTCTTCTTTTTCTGAA
Source organism: Lepisma saccharinum (assembly GCA_022664845.1). Classification (NCBI taxonomy): domain Eukaryota; kingdom Metazoa; phylum Arthropoda; class Insecta; order Zygentoma; family Lepismatidae; genus Lepisma; species Lepisma saccharinum. The sequence goes on from JAGDQP010010803.1 coordinate 18,199, forward strand.
ACGATAAGAAAAAATGGGGAGGGAAATGAAGCTGACTGCAACGTAAGTATTGATTGTATTTTCTCACAAAGTTTTTGCTGGTCCGTTCTGTTTTTCCATTCCTGGTTCCCTTCCTCCTTTACTCAAGCAGTTAGTCTTGTTCCTCAAGTCACATTCACATCACATACACAACACTTAATGGCTAGTATATTTAAGAATGCTTGAATGCTTGTGTCCCGGATTCCAGCTCACTCACGTTTGGTTTCTGGTTTTATTTTTTCGGTTTCTTATTTTTATCTTCTATTTTATTTGGCCTCCCGCCACCACTCACACACACACATACTACAACTTGAGCGTCTCTTGCTGCCGGGTTTCTGCTGTCTCTCTCATGTCAGAAAATATTCTGAGACGTCCTTTGTTCGGAGGAAATCAATTCTGTCTTCAACCTTGTATCGCATGATAATATCATGTACCGCACTTTTTCCATTTGCAGCATATCGGCGATTTTTCGGAAGCTTTTCAATTTTTCATAATAAAAATTACTAATTGATGCTGTTCAAACTTCCTTTTCTTCTCTTTTCGATCCATTGTTCGTTTTGTCCATTAACCTGCCATATCGTACATGCACAACGAATGACTGCAGTGCTTAACACAACCCTTAAACCTTCAAACACAGCGCCATCTTTCACAGTACTCGCATAGGGCGTACGCAAAATCGAACAGTTTTCGTGTTGTCCGAATAATTTTGCCAGCAGAAAACTTGGCGTGCCTTCCATTGCCATTCATTTATATTATTACTGTACACAGCAACTAATCGCTTCATTGTGTTTTTTTTATATCTACAGACACTGCTCCTTGTTAGTATGTAATGTCATGTACAAAATTGTTTTTATTTCGTCACCACAACCCGTGCAATGTATATAATTGGTTCTGTCCGAATAATTCTACAAGTCACTGTAGGTGTCCGCCTTGTAAAATGTGGTAAAACAGGTAAACTTCACTCTGAATGGTCGGTGGCAAGGCTGGAACTAAATGTGCCTCCTCAGTGTCAATTTCAAAGTCTGCGATGGAAACCACTAGACAAGGGCGGGCTCCGTTCTGTACTAAACTAGATCCACGCTAACTCCCCAGTAGCACACGCGTTGAGCTAACGTCGAGGAAAACAATTGAATGTCTGCCTTTTCGCCATTTTATTCAAGGGGGAATGTAGATTCAACCAAATGTGGTTGAATGAAGTTTCGAAAAGTCGTGCATTTGATAGCTTTCTCCCTTACATTATACCAACCTTGTTACTGGGAGTTTTGTAGCTTTTCAATATAACCTTTTTTATGCTTTTATGTTCAACATATTAACACGTGTGCATAATAGAAAACATGCTTCATTGCATTACAATTATAACTAATAGTGGATAGAACAGCGTATTTTATGCACATTAACCCCCTAAACATTTGATAACTATCAGATGATCGAGATTTTCTTCAAAAAGATGCATCCAACAGCGTTGAAAAGATTTGCCAATTCATGATGGTGTGTATGTTGCTCGCACAGTCCATTCCAGTATATCAGAGATACGCTCAATCGGATTTGAGTTTGGTGAGTCTCAGTCCAGGCCAACAACGCAAACTGTTATGTATTCCTAACAGCGACAAACGTACACAGGCACGATGGAATACAGCATTGCCCTTCTTAAACAATATATTAATACACGGATACATAATCTAGATGAAAGGGTTGAAGGTGATCGGCTAGTGACTCCTGGTAGTGCAAGGTCTCCAAAGTTTGTGATATATATGAAGATACCACTAAAATACTATAAAATACTCCTCAGACAACTATACAACCACCTCCAGCTTGTGTAATAATATTCGTTTGTAGTGCCTTTAGAACTTTATTGTGACAAAGACAGTGTCACTGATATGATTATCATCTGACATAGTCAAAGACCATCTACAGTAAGATACTGTAGGCCTATTAGGAAATAGCAGAAAAATTCAGAAGTAACAAAAGGTAAACAAGAAGTCATCGAAGCCCAAATAAGCAAATTAAACGTGTTGTAAACGGATAGGGAGCTATTTGTATGTCACCAAATTGTTCTCATAATTGTTGATGGCTAACTTTGTGGAAAATTTAGAAGGAAGATGGGCCTTTTAGTAAATATGACAAGGCAGGGAGCAAATGGAGCAAGACCGCATGTCATTACCGCAAGACGTTCTTTTCCGTAATCCACCTGTAATTGCAATAATAACAAATAGACGAACATTTAATCATGCGCTGCGGGACAATACTTTCAGCATTTGCATCTGGGTATGAGATTAACTCCGATGCTTTTGAAAAATATACTTTGAAACCAGCTTCCTATCACATTACCAGATATTAATGATAGAACATACCTGTGACTGACCATAAAATACTTATCCATGAACCAGGAAACATTCATCCTCCTATTGGCTAAATGTATTAGCAGGTACTGGGTGCTACTTACAAGTACCTGAAGTACTTTCGAGAGAAACACACATACGAGTACAAGAACTCTCGAAAAAAAACGAGCCGAGATTTGCTAACTTCTCTTTTTGCTTCATCGAACACTGTAATAACAAGTCAAGAAACCCCGCATGAAAACAGGACCATCAACATACAGTTGTTAAAAAAAAAGTATTTGCACAAGTTCAACAAAGAGGAGAAACAGATTGTATCACACGTAAAACATGGTCAATTTCGAAATCTCTTGCCCTTTTATGATAGTCTGGATACCCTCGATAAAATACTACAGAAAGGTCTACCACTCGTTACACCAGTAAGATAATAGACAACGAAAGAGTGACGACTACGTACATTCATCGCGAAAACACTATTTGGACAGACCCATATTGCTCTCGAAAGAATGTTCTAGGTATCATTTTGTGTACAAGAATAGTCTGAGTAGTAAATTGAAACAACTCATACTGCGTCAGGCATAAAGAAGCAGTATGGGGAACAAAGTGAGTCGAAAAACATTGGGAAAATTAACTTTAATTTAAAATTATGTGTGGAAGGTAAAAGGTAAAAGGCCAAGGTTGTTGGAAATCCATGCTCTACCGTTGGATACAATATCATAAAACATAAAAATTATTGTGTAATAGAATCCACTCTGACCAAGCAAGGAAACTACCAGGTAACTGCCCGGAATGAAACCTACATTCTTCAGTCTGTGAACCAAACTCAAAGCATTAGTGCTAAAGATTTGGCTACTTCACTCGCCCAGGACATGCAAGTTAATGTTACACCACAAAGAATCCAAAATTCATTGAAATAAATGGCATTCAGATGTCTAAACAGAAACAAAACATACACATCAGAAGGAAGCAGGAAGAAGATTTAATTTTCCAAGAAATATCAATATGAGTGCCTGGGAATTTGGGAAAAGGTTTTATTCTAGGATGAGGCTAAGATAAACGTGAATTGAAGTGATTGGTATCCGGATGTGTGGCGAAAGAAGACTTAAGCTTTGAGAAAGCAGAAAATAGCTCCAAATGTTAAATATGGTGGATAGTCTGTTATGCTTTGGGCTAGTGTAATTACTAATGGAGTGGACAATATCATATCATTGATACAGATCTTCTGAATTCCATTTTTTAAATTAATTTTGGATTATTTTTGTGTGTGTGTGGTGTAATATTCATTTGCCTGTCCTGGACGAGTTAAGTAGTCAAAGCTTTCGCATTAATTCTTTGAGTTTTGTTCACAGAATGAAAAATGTAGGTTTCATTCCGGGCAGTTAGTTTCCTTGGTTAGCCAGAGTGGGTTCTATTCCCAAGTAATTGTTCTGTTTCATGTTTCTTTATAATGTATCCAACAGTAGAGCATGGATTTCCTAAAAGTTTGGCTATGTATCAGTACTTTTTACCATCAGCACGTAATTTGAAATTAAAGTGAGTTTTTCGAATGTATTTCCAGTTATCTTGTTCCCCATACTGCTTCCTTATACCTGACGCGGTGAGGATTGTTTCAATACACTACCCAGACTATTCATGTAGACAAAAGGATACCTAGAACATTTCTTTCGAGAGTAGTATGGGTTTGTCCAAATACTTTTTTTGCGATGAATGTACGTAGTCGTCACTCTTTTGTTCCCTGTTATTTTACAGGTGTATCGAGTGGTAGTTATTTCTATAGCATTGTTTCGAGGGCATAAAAATTATCATAAAAGGGCAAGAGATTTCGAAATTGGCCACGTTTTACGTATGATACAGTCTGTTTCTCCTCTTTGTTGAACTTGTCCAAATACTTCTTTTAGCAATTGTAAGTACTACAACGTACTACAGTTTCTGGACAGTCCATTACAAGCATCTAACAAGCACATTTGGATTCGGATTCAGATATTCCGCTATAGCGTAGGTGACTGTGACAGAGAAAATAACTAATACTAAGAGATGGATAATCATATCCATTGATCGCAAATCTATATACACTAGACTTCCACTAATCCGAACTAATTGGGCTGTGCCCTGTTCGGATTAGCAAACGTTCGAAATATCCGGACCTACACTTTTTAGTAGACCTATGTCCTTGAGCTTCCTATAATGAACCGTACCGTGCTTTAATTAATTACAGTATGTATTTAAAATTGTACCCTGTACTTTGAGTTCTTTTTCTTGTACGTTGTATACAAAATACACGTTTTTACATTTAAAAAAACTATTTTCTTTTCCCCTCTTGAGTTAAAGTTAAGAATAATTTGGCATATTTTCCCTTAGCTATGTTCGGTTTATCCGGATTAGCGGGATCCTACTGTACTTATTTTATTGGTATGTTCACTTCTTCATGTAAACTTAATGACTAAACACACACATAAATATTGGAAACGAAAATATTCTGTTTTCGATTTTTGACCAGATTTCTTGCCATTATTTTCCACTGTGCACTGGAATGATTAACCAAGACACCAGACCATACAATTAAACTCGATCATCCAATTGCAGTCTAATCCAATATAGACTAAATTTTTCAGTCCTTAAATTTTCACACTTGTCTTTGCTGTGCGACCCATTTTTTCATTTTTGTACTAATCCTTGAAAAAGTCGGGAGCTGGCTTAAGTTTATAACAAACAAAATAATGAATAGTGACAAAACTGGAGGTCTACAAGAAGGATACGCTAGATTTTCGTGTGGACTTCAGCTTCCCATAACTGTCCTTGTAGCTCCGTCCTTGGTTATGCTGAAATAAGCAAATAGCACTTCCTATAAATATCCCAAAAACTTTTCCCCAATCTCTATCAGTGACAACAAAACCTAAGAGATTCTCACTGCGCGGCCACAGGTTAGTCGTCCCACATACAACGCCGTGGCAGCCGAAGTTCGGTTTATTACTTACTGTAATGTTCGCCTCTTTCCACGATTATATACACAGTCTTTACCTGGCTAAGCTGTGATCTATTACTACACGTTATATCACTGTTCCTTTTCTCCCAATAAGCACTTGCCATGGTTCCATGTGAATATTCGACGAGGGTATCTGGAGCTCGAATACTGCTGCAGCTCGAAAAGCTACCTTTCTGTAGTCACGGTAAAAGTCACTGAGAATTAATTGAGACCTTCGGAAGAAGTATTCATAGGTACCTCAGACCACATAATATTTGCCTTTCTAACGGAAAAGTCTCAATTTATCCCACAAGTTACTAACGTGCGAGTGAGGCGTGTTACTTAAGAGCATTTACTTACATTCTTAAATTTATGCACAACATGCTACGTTTTCGACAAATGCGTATCAAAACAGCGTAGAGAAGATCTACGAACGCCAGGTGAGAATAAATTGCTGACGACAAAAGGGAGTAGCCGTATTTATATATTTGAATTGCTTCACACGCCTTATCCCAGTAGGTTCGTGGTTATATTGCTACAGTATTCAAGATATGTCTTCCATTTTTGTACGTGAGCATGTAAAACATGGATACTGATTTCATTAAAAACATGCAGTGGGGGGATAATAGTTATTTAAGAAGCGAAATATAACATGTTTCTTTCAGGGGTGACTTGGACTGGTGATGCTACGCCCTAGACCACAAAAAATGTGACGCCGAAAATTTCCTAACAATAGTATGACATAAAGAGATAATCTTATTCCCCTGAGGGAACAAAAGCACCAGCGGAGATGTGCGAGTAACATCTCTGGGAAAGGCTATTCTGGAAGAATTTTCAGTTTAAATATGATATGATATAAGTATTAAAATCTTCTAACCTCTTCGTTTCTAAGAGAAAAAATATTCCCCCCCCCCCAAAAAAAAATTACTTTATCTTTATAAAATCATTGCTCTCTTTTAAAAGGATACTTATAATTTTTTAGGTGCTTTTGTAAAGAGCGCATGGGTCCTGTGAGGCAAATTATGTTTCCAATATTTACAATAAATAATTTCGGCATCGCCTGGCTTGCTGGGAAATGAACACCAGGTTTTGAAAAATTATAATAACTGTTTCATACGTATCCACAGCATAAAGCATATTGCTGAAAGCAATCTTTATTATTTTAGTAATTAGTCGTAAATCATTTCTTTTAAAAAAAATCAATTCAGCAGAAAAGCAAGAACAAAGTACAGTACGTTCTCGAAGTGCCTTGGGTAAAGCGTGGTGTAAGTTCGCCTTCCCAATGTACTTTTAAAATATAACTTTGTATCAGACTGACAACATCCCAGATTGATACACAACTGTAATGGATCACTGCTAGTGCTGTCAGTGTGATCCAGAATAGAACTAAATAACCAGGATGTTCCAAATACAATGCTAATTAAGTTACCGTTTGGCACTTTACTAACAAAAGTAGTTGTTAAAAAAAATACTTAACCAATTTGCAGCAAATTCCGCATGTGCATTTCTTGATTAATCTGATTGTGGCGCATGCCACCTTCTTTACTTTAAACATAGCTGATTTAGTTGTTGTCTTTACACAAGACCAACATGTAGTTTTATCTGGAGTCTCCTCGGGAATTTCAGCTAACTATTTAAATGAAAATAAAAGAATTTGTTATTGTATCCTACAAAAACTGAACTGCTTTGCAATCTACATACATTCTCTACCATCTAAAACTAATACAAATAGAGAAATTGTGTAATAACAAATGAATAGAATATTTTTATATAAAAACAAATTAAGATGAATTCTGATATAAATTAGAAAAGGACTGGTCCTGCACTAGCAGATGATAAACAGTGAGAAAAATGGATGGCAAAGCTTTTGCAATGTGAAGTTCCCGGTGTGTGAGGACACATAACTCTTAAGGGGATTCCTTGCGCTCGCCTCAACATTTAAAAAAAATCAAAATATTTTAAAATCTAAGAGCATTATCAAAGAAGTAGCGAACTAGTACTTCCAAATAACTATGAAATACAATAGCGATCTTGAAATGTTGTCCATTGATGAGTAATTAGACTTCAACTAAATAATGACGTCATAATCTTTGAATGTGTATTACTAGTCAATGAACAAGGTCTCGAGATCGCTGGCCTTTGTATTTCGTAGTAATTCGTAGGTACCAGTGCGCTATGTTCTAAAATTTTTGATGGTGCTCTTATAGTTCAGTGAAATTTGGACACAAACCTGGACATTCAAAGGAACAAAACGAAACCTTTTGTAATCTAGTACTACTTCCCCTGTATACTAACAAAATATCCCCAAGAATTCCGCGTCATATTTAGGGGTTATGGCGTCATCAATATGGCGTCCACGCGCAAACACCGACTTTTACTGAAACTGTAATATAATATCTTCTCTCAGAATTAAGACACAAACTTCGTTCTTGTGTCAAATTGAAGATAAATGTTAGTCTCAGCAATTCAAGTTGATATGGTGTTTATATGCTGTCGTCATATTAAAATATGGCGGCAGTCATTCCAAATTCCAAAAAGTAGTTTTGCTCCTTTCACTATATAATTTTAATAGCAAATAACTATGAAACCAACAACATTGTTATATCTTAAATAACTGGTGGTTCCTAAAATTTGGCACTGATGATTACGTGTTATATAATTCGCAAATATTAATGTACTTCTTTTTGTATGCTACAAGTGATTAGCTACGTCCATCATCTTTAAACACACGAAGTTTTGTTTGAGTGAAGTAAGTTGTAAGAGGGAACATCATAAATCATAAAGCACTGATTCCTCGAGCATACACCTTCTGCGAAAATCACATTCATCAAGAGAAAGCAACTATATATCGCTATATTCGTCGTTTTTAAAAAGAAATTACATCCAATCGGGAACTAGGATCTGGTCGAAAAGCAGCTGTAATGAACAAAGCCTACATTCGTTGATTGGAGCAACAAGTAAACAAAAAATCTGGAAAAGCATCGCGAATGTTGGATAAAAATTCAAATGCAGTCAGTCTTGTATAGTAAAAAAACTCTTAAGAACCAATGTCAAATTCAATACACACAAAAAAAAAATCAAAGTTTCGGACAGAAGTGAGCAGCAGCAGCAACAACAACTTCGACAAAGATGTTTGATGAAAAAAATTCGTGGAATGCAATTTATTCTTGATGACGGAAATTAATATACGTTTAAAGCATTAGAATAAAAATGCAAACGTAGGAGTTTACACGTCTGCTTATGGCACAGCTCCTGAAGATGGTAAATGTAAAAAGAAAACAAAATTTAAGAAAAAATCCTCATTTCACCTGTTGGGATTTCACTACCGTTTTCCCAACCTTCACGAATGGCGATCAATCAATTAGTGTACATAAATAATTGCATTAACAAGAAACTTATGCCATTTATCAAAAAGTACCATTCTGATGATAATTATGTCTTTTGACTAGATCTCTCCTCATCTCACTATGCAAGGTCAGTGGTATCATATTTAACAGATGAAGATATCGCTTTTGTTGCTAAGCAGGATAATCCATCTTTCGCTCCGGAGCTTCGGCCTATTGAATAATTTTCGTCAATTCTTAAAGGGCTTGTGTACCAAACGGGTGGGTATTGTTTGAGAAAAAAGTAGATTTGGATCTCGTACAGCTGATTGTATAAAAACTTGAATCACGTTCGAATCACTGGAAGAATTAATTCATGTGTGTTATTTATTTTAGTTCATTATGTACGAGGAACTGTAATAAATTGATATTTCATTAAATTTCTTTATTTCTTTATTTATATACTGAATTATATTTAATGCCAAAATTTAGGAATCGCCCGTTATTGAGCGAGCTAGTTGGTTTTATGTGATACGGGGTGTTGTACCTTAGTACTCAAAATTAAGCACCATGCTGAAAATTTTCGATAGACAAAATTCCTTAGTCGATCAGTGTAAAAACTTCACTCTTACGTTAAATTAAAATAAATAAATTATAAAATGATACCAGAGAATCCCGCGTCCGGTTTAAGGTTTATGACGCAATCCATATGGTGGTCGTCATAACTGGTAATGAAATCTTTAAACGCGTATGACATCTCACAGACTAGCGATAGAAACGGCAGTTTTATATAAAATTTATAAGAATCAGTTGAAAAATTACTTCAATGAAAAATTTTATTCATTGCTGACCCTTTCATTGAGATATATTAAAGAAAACTTATAGAAAATAGTTACCTGATTTGAGTTTTGAAGTTTATTTAAAATAACTTCGATAATTGTAAAATACTATCACAATACGTAACATTAAATTTATAGAGCATTTTAAGAGTTTCAAAACAGTATCGGATCGTTTCTCTATCTTAAAAAATGAGCAAGTTATGTTAGAAAGTGGTCTTTCTAACTGCTTATAATTCAAAAGACAAATTAGAAAGTAGTGTAAATAATTATTCATAGTTTATATTTACTGTTTATGTGTGATATTTAAATGTACGTACATATAATATTAATGTAAATGTAAGGTATATCAAACCCGGCCGGGGAAATTATCTATACTTGGAATTAATTATGTAAATATTATGTATTCATTTTGTGTTGCTTATTATATTTGGATGTATATTTTATTTTGAAATATTTTCCAGCATAACCATTGAAGAAGCAGCCTCTTTTGGAAGCAGCAGGCAAAGCAGCCCACCACTGTATAACTTATTGTTGAGTATTTTTTTAGAGTTAGAGGATAACCTGTGTTAGAGAATAGCAGCAGGTAATAGCTTTTCCTCTCCCATGACTTTGCCGCAAAGGAAACCAGGTGGCTAGCTTTCCAAGTTGAAATTGTAGGAAGGAAAAAGGAAATTGGCCGCGATATGTAAGCGTATATCTAAAGGGAAGGTAAGCCGAAATTTTTATTGTTGCGTGATCTGCTGAGGAGGAGGTATCCATCGTTGCCACCGACGGGCAGCAAGATGAAACCAGGTAGCGAAGGTAGCGGTACATATGAGTAGTTTAAGATTTTGGAGTGGGAGTTCACTTGATCAAATCCCGAAATAAATTTCAATGTCGTTCGTAACTAGAATATTACATATCTTAAGAACTAACATTTTCAACGTCGGGAAATGATTTGGATAATTTGATTTAATTTTGCTTACCGAATTTGTTGCGAGTAAACTTATTTGTAAAGAATCGGAAGTTGGGTGGTTTCTAAGTTGATTTTAATGAAATTGAGTATTAAGGTGGGGGCACTTTCTCGATTATTGCCGTCTGGAAAGTGCATTTCAAACTATTGAAATCGATATACCCAGGTGACCCTTAAAGTTTCTTGCACGGCCTTATATTGCCGAAGATCTGTTGCAGGAGTAATCTAATTTGTATCTCATCAATTGGCCCAATGAGAATGCAAATTATATAACTGTGAAATGATTGGGAGGGTTTCAATAAGCTATTTAAAGTAACCTGTAAGGGTTGGGGCACCTTCCCAGACTATTGCCGACTAGGAAATGTGCATTGCTTTTGATATTTGACAACCCCCAAGCTGCCCATTTAAAGTTAGCAAAGAAAATCGATTGGAGACTTTCTGTGGAGGAGGAGCTGCCTACCCACTGTCCCAGGGAAACTATCAATCAGAGAGGAAATTAAAGATATTTTAAATGAATCTGATTTATACTTTTAGTTAGATAGCTTTGTGAGAGTAATGTTTGACATTATACGACCCGCTTACAGGCTGTGCACATCAAGAACATCTAGTAGGTCCAGGTAGGTAGTGTGACTAAGGCGACCGCCAAATTGGTGTAGGCAGTCTACGAGAGAGGTGAAGAAAGTAAAATTCAAATAGGCTCCAAAATACTATTGTCATCTTTAGTTTTAGGTTACGAGAGAAACCATTGCGGTTTCTCTACTTGGCCAGACACCTACTGTCGGTATCTGGATAGACGATTAAACTTTGTGTGACTATTGCCGTTGCACCAGGTTGGGGGCGCAATTGACTGGAATTTGCGTGGTGCAAAGATAGATTAGAGCAATACCTGAAGAGACGAAATTTTACTTCAAGGCTTCGAATAGAGAAAAATCAAGATGAAATAAACACATAATATTCTAAATCTGAAATTTGTTCTTTGATTTGGTATTAATCTGATCCAAGGCCCTCTCTATTATTAACAGTATTTTTAATATAATTTATTCATGCAGCAAAATTAGTATGAGTATATCTCTTGAGTACTCTGGTAATGTCATCGTTGGAACCCTGCTCTATCTCAATGATATTTGAATAGAGAATCCGTTAGGTAAAATAGGTGTTTGGCGGGATTGCATACAAGAAAATTCAATGGGGCAGCTCATTAAGCTTCCTGGGATTGTTTTAATAATAAATACATTGTTGGTTAGCTGACGCTTGTGATACTGTTATCAATTAATTATTACAATTCACGTATTGGCATATCTTATTGCTCCTGCGCTAACCCAGGGGTAATTCTCGCGAAGGCAGGATCGTCGGCGGGCGACATCCTTCGACTGTATGATACTTCTTTTTTCTCGGAAAGTACAGATAGATTTTCGAGCCCCAGAGCCGGAGTATGTACTAGCAGAGAACCATAGCCATAACAGTTATGTAATTTTTATTTGTACTGATAGGATTTCTTCCATAGTTGGAGCTAGCAACGGTGCTATGGCGCTGTCTGTGAAGAATTTATCTGGCTGATAGTCAAAGAATCGTTCATATGATAGGATTGTTATATGTTGTTCATTATATTGTTGCAGTTCTCAATACGTCATTAAAATAATACCAGTGAGTCTGAGAAAGTGATTTACGTATAAATATCGACTGAATGGTTGTTATCGCGTAAATACATACACATATAAGTAAACTTATTGTTTAGCATGCCCTTAGGGTAAAGTTACGAAAAAATACGAAATTTGTTTGATATAAAATCGACTTATAATTATACTACTCGATTCTTGCTTCGCATACTTTTCCATCAGAAGTACAAACAATAGTACGTTGGGGCACAGAGCTGAATGTTGCAGTTATCCTGAAACAATTTAGAAAATATTGAAATTATTATGCCCTTGGTATTTCTACAGAGAGTAGTTTTATGTAATTATACTTGTCGATACGAAAGATAACCTTACTTCTAAAGCTATCTTGTAAATCCTGTACTTTTTAGTACAACATGGAGACACTTGAAGCATAAATGGGACTCAGCAGAAGTGCTTAAAAGCCCTAAATAAAATTCATTTAAGCAGAAATCTTCATGGACCTGAACGACACCTTGAACTATATATAAGACATTGAAGTTGAACAATAAGGAAACAGTGAGGAGATAAGCAAAATAGCTAAAACTTCCCCATCGGGAAACCTTTTGTAAGGCAGCTGAGGCAAAGCTGGTCCCTCTAGAACAAATTGTACGTTGAGAGATGACCGAGGAAGAATGCTTTAGAACACGGAGCAAGCTACTACCCAAGTGGCGCCTTACCCAGCATAACGAGTCAGAAAACAGGAAATGAATACGTGATACAGACCTTTAATAAGACTCCAGGAACCTGACTTGAATATAGCTGAATTCACCAAAGCATCAGCCAATTTCGAAGACAACATCACAGTTATTCAGCAAGTAGCGGAATTAGGTACCAACGAGAAGGTCACCAACCACCACAGATAGTTAGCACTGACGTTGGAAGAAAAGTGGAAAACTGCAGTGGAACTTGAAGACTGCAAGGCCCACTTTGGTTCGGAGGTTACTACGAAAGTTTTGCTGAAGAGAAAGCTACAAGCAGCCAACAAGACTGAAAGAATAGGGACGCCATAATCTCGATGTGCATCAGTCCAAAAAGATATTTAGATAAATACTTAACACATTTTCTCATGATTGCCCATACTACCTGAATGGCTTAAAAAAAAATTTCTGCAGAAAATCAGAAAAGAGTACGTTGTATTATATATTAGATATAATAAAAATTAATCTAAAAGTTATATTATATATTAGATATTATGAAAACTTTCACTAAAGTGTAGAAAATACAAAGGACATAGAACTAGTTTCAAATTACCACAAATCCAAGTGTGAATGCCTGCGAGGAGAAAACTTCGGTGCCTTCATTCCAACACTAGCGAAGAGGAGTCTAGAAATGTTAGTGTATGATAATTATAATAGTTTTGAGGACAAGAGATTCATTCAAAAGAACGGCGCGTCTACTTCGACATCAGCATACTTCACCGTATGCCAATATACAAGTACATATGCTGAATTAGTATTGACTAATATAGGTCCTGTGAAACCTATACTTGAACATAGATACGTAAATGATGTAGGAATGGTTCCAGGGGTGAAGGAAAAATTAATCCTACTTAAACAATTTATAATAAAATGCAGGATGATTTGAGTTCAATCTTGCATCGAGCCAAACTAAGATGTTAGAATAAGGAAGAGACCAAACGGACATCTGGAAACGATCGTATTCTATAAATCTACCACAAGACTTGGCACATCCAACTGCTCTAAAAAAAGCTCAGTGATTAAAGGTCCGGGCTTACATCTGAAAAGAACTATAAATAATGGATAGAAATTAAGGAAGAAACTAAAAGAAATGCGAAGGGCATTTATTGCTAGAGGATACAAAAATAGAATGGATTAAATTGCGTCAGCCAAAGGAGGAACAAATCGTGAAAATGGAGCTACTTTCCCAAGTAGCGAACAAACGTTGAAAATACATGGATTAAATGTTAGTACCGAAACGTTGTGTTAACGTTGTAAATGTACCAAACTTTCCGCCTGTTCAATGGTTTATTCGACGTTGAATAATGGTTGGGAAGAAATGATGAAGAAACGGGTTTAGTTGGCCAAAATAGAGCATGAATGCTGTCTATTGGTATACACATATATAGTTTCATTTTATCCGTTGCTTTTATTACGATATACGGTGTTAATTTTCCAACAGTAAATAATCCGAGCGGTTGCTGTGGGGTTCGAACACAGGAATGTCTGCGCTTCTTGTCGGTAGCTCGTCGCCTTGACCACTTATCCAAGAATCCAAGTGCAGAGGGCACTACTCTTTTACTGTATCGTTGAAATTAAATGTTCGTTGAAATGTAGTTTAAAATTCATCCCATTTTCAACATGCAAATGAAAACATGAAAAATATAGTTATTTTCATTGTACTTGATTTTAATTATAATGTTTAAGCAATTAAATTAGAAGTACACGTGTGAAACGAAATCTAGGATAGTATGAATGATAGTTGAAAGTACGTCACATAAACGCCGTATTAGCGAAATTCTAACTTCGTTGAAATATGGTGTAAAATCCAATCTGTTTTCAACGTGAAAATGAAAACACCAAAATTAGTTTGTGTCATTCAATTAGTTTTTAATTATATTTTTGGCATAACAGTAGTAAGAAATGCATTAAACAAAATCTATTATACCATAGTTGAAAATAACATATTGAATACACGTTGTATTAACGCCCTATCAACGCAACGCAATGAACCTAAAATCAACATTGGAAACACGTATCTGTGCTACTGGGGTACCCATTAGAGTACTACCCAAACTATGAAAACAATCTCAATAAACTAATCCAGAATTGGTGGAAATAAATTGAATATGACAGAGAAACCAAGGAACTCGAAACAATACCTAACACAAGCAGCCTTGACACAAAATTACTGATCGTGTATAGCCACTTACAAAAGTAAATGGAGGTTGGATGTATAAGGAATAGAAGCAATTTCCTCCGTGAGAGTTATTTCACTGTACGCCTAATAGTTAGACAACCAACATGACGGTACAAATGTGCGCTAAAACATGGAATGCCAGGATATTCCTCCATTTGCAAGAAAAAAGATTTAGTCCCTGAGCATCATTACAGAACCACGAGAGAGTTAGGCAGAAATTGCATTCATGTTGAGTTCTAAGAGATATGAATTAAAGCAAAGGGAAGGAAAATAATAATATGGGCATCATGCAGGATTCATCATTATTTTATGCAAGAAAACTTGTCTTGTTCGAACACACTCAAACACACATACAGAGAGAGAGACAGATAGGGTAAGAATAAATGTTTGTGTTCTTAAGAAGAGAAGTAAATCCTTTGAAAAAGTTATTCTTTTATCCTCTCTCTCTCTCTCTTTCTCTCTCTCTCTCTCTCTCCATATATATATATTTTTTAGCTCTGGCCCACTCACACGCACATAAAAAGTGAATGTGCGTGAGAGAGTAGCAATAAATAATAGAAAACATAAAGAGAGAGCAAAGTAGAGAAAGAAAAAAAGACATGAGAAGGAAACGTCAGGAAAGACAGGAAGAGAGAGAGACCAATGGAAAATATGAAAACTACATTATTATCATGCTAAAGAACACACACAATGCTTACTCTGATTCTTACCATTGATGCCTCGTAAGTTCTCGAACCGAAGATTAACCTCCGTTTCCAACCATTATTTTAAGCGAAAAATTACACTACTTGGTCGAGAATCGAACCCAGGTCTCCCTGTTGAAAATCTGAGTCATTAGCTATTACTCCACAGGCTTGCTGCGTAAATACTGCTTAATAAATGGTATAATGTTTCTTTCTAAGTATAATAACATTAAAAGTGGATACTTCAGATCAATAATGTGTTCTTAATTGTTTTTGTAACTCCCATATATTTTATTTTGCCCTTCCTAATCAACATTTGCAAATCGTCTACTTCTCTACAGTGACTCAGTTGTTTCATTCCACATTCTGAAGGATTCTCCGTTTTCTATGAGAACTTATGATTAGATTTTTCACGATCACTTTGTAAAAAACCTTGGCTTATACAGGATTTGAACCTATGTTGGCTTGCTTTACTTGTGAAGAGTCCAGCACGGTTCCCCTACGCCATCTTGCCAACGAAAGACATAGGCCATGAATGACTATAAGAAGAAGATGAAATGAAATTTATGGGTGGTAACAGCACTATGGCTTACGTCCTTCCCGATGAATGACTAAGTTCAGAGATAAACTTTGGAAAGAACCAACTTCGTCCTATATATTGTTTAAACCAAAATGCAAGCCGAAGAAGCCTAGCACGGTAAGATGGTGAAAGGTGTCTTGGAAGGAATCGTGATAAAAACACTACCATATTCAGTATTAAAATTAATGTCTCTGCAACAACTTTCAGCTCAAAAAATGCTAACCTAAAAAAATTAAAGTGTGTTTTTTGGTAGTTTAGCGATATCTCGGTCGGATTTGCACCTATGATTACCTTCTATTTTTAATTGAAGATTTTTTCAAGCTCAGCAAGATGGTAATTGTTTAATTTATGTTGGCGCAAAATTCAAATTTGTAGAGAGCTTAGAAAATTTGAAAATTGAATTTAAAATAACCGAAAACAAAAGTGCTACCTTGCGTATGCCTACCGCTAACCGGGGGCTTTCCCCCTCCCCGAGGCTCACGTCGCCCTGCTCCCTTCGGACGCACCGTGCCCCCTTGCACACCTCGCGGGCCAGTCCTGGTTTATATATATATATATATATATATATATATATATATATCGTAACATTTGTATTACGAGTATTATAGTAGCCTCTATTTGTATGCAAAAGTAATTATATATTATAAAAAATTATGAACCTATAAAATTATATTTTGATAGAAAAAAGAAGAAAAATCTTGCCCAGGCCGTGATTCGAACCTACGTTTTCTATTTATTAAGCCAACATCTTATCGCTGCACCAAGCTAGGACCTGGCAAATAGTGATTTAGTCGTTGTATTTTCAGTGGATCGCGTCGCAGTCTGTCACAATGACGTCGCAGGTGGTGATGACTTCCAACTTTTGAGTGCGGGGCGTAAAAATTTGTATGGTGCCTTTTTAGTTAGTGGGCCATCGATTCCGCGAAAAATTGCCTTTGTGCCATATCATCTCGAGAGTGTTCCTAGTCAGTGGTATGATTAGGGCATGAATGTTTGTGTGTGTGATTTTAACTTAATTCTAAGAATATCAGTCTACACAGGTTAAAAAGGTATGTATATCAAATTGAACAAGTAAAGCCCGCTTAGGGTGAACAGTTTCAAAAAGTTCTAGAGCGTTGGTTTGCATTTGGAAAGTCCTGGGATCGATTCCAGCGGTGACCATTCTAACTGTGGTTTCCCAAGATTTTCTCTCAGCCATACCAGGTGAACTCTGTGCTGGTGCTTATAAATAGGCCCTGATCATTTACCTTCCAACACACTCTCGCAACCCACCTCATATGCCTAAGGCTTTAAAATAATTTTAAATAAATCCTTCCAGGATCCTTTTACCCCACCCTATCCTGGGCAAGGGTTATGCTTAAACAACATAAATAAATTCGTGCACACAAATCATACACTGTAGATGTAAATATACGAATGTCATATACTGGGTGTCAAGAATAGTAAGATACCCCAGCTCATTCTTCATTGTCAATTTTCGGTGGTAGAGCGTTGGCGTAGCATTCAGGAAGTCGTGGATTCGATCCCAGCGGCGGACCATCCTGACTGAGGTTTTCCCATAATTTTTCCTCAGTCACACCAGGCAAATGTCGGGATTGCACCTTCAACATAGGCCCTGGCCGAAACCTTCCCCAATCCTTTCCCGGGCTTAGCCTTAGATGCCTAAAGGCCATAAATAAAATCCAAATCCATTGTCAATTCAAAGTGCGTAATGTTAATTACAGGATATATAGATTAAATCGGATCTTAATATGTCGTGGTAGAACAACCTCAAAACATAGAAGCAGAAATGTTATTGGAAAAAATTATTATTAAAAAAATATTTGAAATATAATTTAAAATAAAAAAATTAAAATAGAAAAATGTGTGTTAACCGAACTTTCTTTTCAAAAGAATTATCAGGGTTTGAACTGGCGACCCTAGATACGAGAGGCCGACACGATAATCACTAAATCAGCGTGATTTGTTTATTCTGATTATGAGAACATAGTAGTTTTGGAAACTATCGATCTTCTGTGGGTTTCCGATCTCATAACGAAACAAATATGATATTTTCCATGTCAAAGTATTGTTTTTATATACTTAAGAAAAATGAGCGGAGCAAATCAATATGTTTTAATTAAAAAACTAAGAACGTGTAAGAGTTTTTTTTATCAAATAACTAACTTTTTGGCTTCATCCGACACGCTGAATTACATGAACAAAAACTTGTAACGAGTCAGCAATCTGGTTCCTGATTGGATCCTGCCACCCAATCCCATACCGTCTACACAAAGTGAATTTTTAATTACCAACCCTCATTGATTCCTATCCACCAACCCTGTTTCTACTACATCTATAAGGTATGCATAAATAAACTGGAACAGGGGGTGGAAGGGAATCAGTGAACGTTGGTAACTAAAGATACACTTTGTGTAGATGGTAGGGGATTGGGTGGCAGGATCCAATCTGGAACCAGATAGCTGGCTCGTTACAAGTTGTTGTTGTTTATGTAATTCAGCGTGTCCCATGATGCCAAGAAGTTAGTTAGTTGATGAAACTCTTACACGTTCTTAGTTTTTTTTAATAAAACGTATTGATTTGCTCCGCTTATTTTTTCTCTCTTAAGTACGTGTGCGTGTATGAATACGAATGTGATAGGTTGGAGAGGAACTTGCTAAACTGCGGTTTCCAGAGGGCTGGTATAAAAATGGACGTAAGGGCAGAAATAATTCTTAGTGTCTGAGTGCAACAGGCCTACAGAGAAGCTTGTGTGCCATTGTGTGCAGCGTGTCGTGTTACAAGGACATTTTAGAAAGTGACTGCAATAGGTCTACAGAGAAGATTGTGTCCTGCAGTGTGCTGTGTGTTGTGATATAAAGGACTGTTAGTAAGTGAGTGCAATAGGCCTACAGAGAAGCTTGTGTGGCGTGTATCGTGATACTGTGGACTTCTGAAAAAGAGGGTAACAGATCTACCGAGTAGCACGTGTGCTGTAGTGAGCAGTGTGTCGTGATATAAGACTCTTAGTAAGTAATTGCCATAGACCTACAAAGCAGCTTGTGTGCAGTGTGTCGTGATACAAAGGACTTTCTGTAAGTGAGTGCAAAAGGCCTACAGAGAAGCTTGTGTACTATTATCTGCAGTGTGTCGTAATACAAATGACATTTTAGTAGACCTATAGAGGAGCTTTTCTACTGTAGTGAGCAGTGTGTCGTGATATAAAGAACTCTTAGTAAGTGCATACAATTCACTTCTACAGAGCAGCTTGTGTAAAATGTGTCGTAATGCAAACAATCTTTATCAAGTCAGTGCAATAGGCCTACAGAGCAGTTTGTGTGCAGAGTCTAGTGATACAAAGGAATCTCAGTAAGTGATTGCAATAGACCTACAGAGTAGTTTGTGTGCTGTAGTGCGTGGCGTGTCGTGATAAAAAGAACTCTTAGTGAGTAAGTGCAAGAGGTCTAAAGAGAAGCTTTCGTGCTATTGTACGCAGTGTGTCGTGATACAAAGGACTAGTGATGGGAAGTTTCGTTCCTTCTCTGGATTCGTTTCTTTTGATTCAATTCACGAGCAGGAATTTAAAAAAAGGAACGAATACTTTGAGTCATTTGCGTACTTTGGGTTTTGAGTCCTCTAGATCGATTTGCTTTCCCTGTTCTCCTTCGTTCACCAATCCAATTCCTCACTTCGTCTTTTCTCGGCAATAATCGCGTTTCTTCGCTGCCTTACAGTAGGAGCGCGGAGGGAGATGTGGAGTGTGGATTGTGTGTGTGGTGAACGATGCGAGAATGGAGGCATATTCACAAAACATGCAAACTATTTCATTAATATACTGTATATACAATGGGGAATAGCAAACACGCATCTCGAAGTTGGTTTTTGGGGGGATCGAGCGCCTTGGATGGTGAATCAGAGGTCTGTTCGTGTAAAATGTATGTAGAATGCATATCATTTTGCCAAAAATGCTAGACACTTAAAAAAATGAATTGGGGATAAGGATCCTCCCCCTCAGCATACGTCCCTGGGGTACTTCACATATGCTTATGATTCTTCTCTTATATCTTCTCATGTGGTCGTTGTAAAGGATACAGTTTCAGAAGGGTGATGGTGAGACATGTAAGAAGTTGTTCGAGGGTAATGGGTTGGGATGCTGAAGATGCAGGAGTACTGGGTTGTTGTTGTGTTCGTCGGATTTGTACTATGAATTCTGGTTTAATGTAGTCTCATGTTGATCTGCCTTTACATTTGTAACTGACTGTAGCATGTTGTGCTCCACAGGTATTGCACTTTAAGGTATCTGTAAATTTAAATAGTCTATAGCCTGGTGTGGGCCAATGCAATATCCGCACTTGCTTTCATTTAGACAGTTGATGGTGTGATTAGCGTTGTATAGCTAACAGCGTTTACAGCAAAGTGGCAGCAGTGGCGATGAATACAACGGTTCGATTCTGTATCGTCTGCTGTAAATGTATACACCATTCGATAGTAAATAGTTAACAGTCTGTTGATGATGAGTGAGAGCTCTCATCGATAAAAGACATAAGAATGAGGCTAACAAGGACTATTGGAAGAAATGATAAAATTAATTTCCAAATGGTGCAAACAAGAACTGCCCTAGTATTGCAGATGGCGACCACACAAGATGAGGAGAAGCTGATTAACCACCCGGGAATTGGCAGAAGCTTCGAGTCAATAAGTAGAGTGGAAAAGAAGAATCCGCTGATGATCGTCTACGGAATCCCAGTGGAACTACAAGAGAAAGAGGTATTAGAAGAACTAATAGAGAGGAACTTACCAGAAATAACGGAAGAACAGAAGCAATTGATAAAAACAAGATTCAAAACGGGACCGAGGGTCAGGGACAGATACCACTTGGTAATCGAGGTCCCTCGATCGGTGAGGGAAATCCTACTCCGCAGACCAAAAATATACATTGGATATGAAGCCACAAATGTCAAGGACTACTTAGTAGTCACGGTTTGTATGAAGTGTAAAGATTACGGGCATATCGCGCGGAACTGCAGAGATGATGAAAGATGCGGCATTGTGGCGAAAAGGGCCATAAAAAACTAGAATGTCCGGACAAAAACAAAAATAAAGTATGTATACCATGTCATAAAAAAGGGAAGAAGTGCGGGGTAAAAACACAACAGGAGTGTCCTCAATATAAGATGCAACTCCAACGCACAATAGAAGGTTCGATTATGGACCCTAACCAAACATCAGCGGAAGGAGAGGAGAAAAAACACAAAAGAAGAAACCCCCCGTGCAGACAGAAAAGAAGTACAGAAAGATTGGCAGAATTTAACAACAATAAGAAAATTGATATTTTTAACAATTGGATTATAAATAGTAACGCTACTGATACGGACAAATACTTAAAAGAAAAATTAGGACATATTCACCTAGATGATAGAAACCAATTAGTTTTGCACTTTGTAAACCCGGAACTAGCAACTTTCCCGAGAGGGTTCGCCCAGGTGGTTGCCCTGTCACATGACGGCTTTGACCTGGATGAGTACGAGAGGGAGGAGATCGAAGTTAGAGATAAACAGTTTTTGGAAATCTTTTTTAGTGAAAACAGATATGGTTGCAGAGTACTGCATATTAAGTCTTCGAAGCAAAACTTTCTCGCGGACCTAGATCTTCTTATGGATCTGCTGTCAACAATGCAAGGATCAAAAAGAAAGAAGATAACAATCCCAGTCATAGGAATGGGCCTTTGGAAAGCTACCCCAAAGGAAGTCTTAAAGATTATGAAGAGGTGGGAAAACAAAATCCAAAACATCGGATTCGAGATGGTAATAAATGACCAATTACTCTTTGAGACAATAAAAGGTAATTTGGAAGACATCGGAAATCTAGAAGAACAAAATCAAATAAACAAGGAAAATATAGTGGAAAACAGAAACGAGGGTAGAACAGAGGAAAAACAGGAACAGACAGCGGATTCGAATGACGACTCGGGAGAAAGCGAGGAGGACAAGCAGACTATACCCGAACAGGAAAGGACTTACAGGAAGAAGAAGAGCTGGAAATCCTGGATCCCGAGGTTTTACAAAAGAATAGGTAAAGTAAAGGAGTATAGGAGTGATGCTACAGTCGTAGAAATACCGAAAAAGGAAACATTAGATGGAATAGACACTACTCAGAACATGCCTGACCTAGGGGAGAGAGAGCTGACGGACCAAGAAACAAAGATGATTGCATCTCACCCCAGAAGTCTGTATACCACCCTGCAACTGGACTATAACCTGTCGAGACTTGAGGAGACCAACACACTGACGGCTGCACTGAGAGTCATTATAAGGAACATACACCCACAAGGGAAAAGCATCACCTTCCCGATAATTGAAGAGGTAGACAGAATTAATCTAAAATCAGATGGAATTACTTCGGACCCAGGCGACCTGCTCAAGCTGGTAGACAAGGTTTTTGAAAGAAGAAATGAGACTTTTCGACTGAACAGCGTCTATAGACAGTTTGTCATGGCATATGGTCGGATAGCCTTCAATCCAGCAGAAAAGTTTCCTGCATGCTACGTCTACACTAGACAACCATAAACCATGATTAATATCATCCAGCTCAACGCGGATAGATCTAAACTAGCATGCGCTGAGCTGAGACACCTATGTGAAGAGGAGAACGTGGACGTAGCATGCCTACAGGAACCGTACACAAGAAAGGGAAAACTACAGGGATTTCCGGTAGATGTCGTGGCGGTGCTGCCGAGGGAGGAGAATCCTATGGTTGCAACGCTGATATTCAATAAGAATATAGAAACCCTAGAGCATGCCCAATACTCGGACAGGTGGGTCCAGTGTCTAGAGATAACTACTAAAAAGAGAAAGTTGTTAGTGGTCAATATTTACTGTCAGTTCTCTCTTCCGACCGAGATGTTTGTAATGAGACTGGAGAATATTCTGAATGCTTTTAATAATAGAGATATACTGATTTTGGGGGATCTGAATGCAAAGTCACCGCTGTGGCACTGCCCCGGATCTGACGGTAATGGAGAAATGTTCGAAGAGATGATCCAACAGTTTAACCTAAACATCCACAATAGAGAAGGACAACCGCCGACATTTAGGGGCAGGGCTGGGGCGGAGTCAAATATCGATGTAACCTTATCCGGGGGAAACGTGTATAATAACTGAACGGATTGGAGAGTCGTGGAAGATGCAACAACGAGTGCCCATAACGCCATCGGATTTAACATAAATCTAAAACAACAAGATCGTGAAGAGGATGAAGAAGACAAAACGGCATTTAAATATAATGTAAACAAAATAAACTGGAAAAAATTTAATAACAAACTACACTTACCACAGATTGACATAAACTGTAATATTCATAACTTGACGGAGAAACTAGAGCTGGTCACAAAGAAAGCCATCGAAGAAGCCATCCCAAATAAAAAAGGTGGAACTAAAAAGAAGAAAACGTATTGGACAGCGGCATTAGATAAACTAAAAAGAAAAACAAAAGCAGCTAGAAGAAGTTACAGAGCGGCTGGAGACCACGAGTTGAGGCAAAGCAGACTAAACAAGTATAGGGAAATCAAACAACAATTCGAGAAAGAGCTACGCGAACACAAAAAAAGAACCTGGAACAAATTCGTAGAGGATAATCTTAGTCTAGACCCATGGGGAACACCCTACAAGATTGTGATGAGTAAAATAAAGACGAGGGGCACCCTAAACACCTTGAAAAACGATAATGGGCAGTTTACCACCAGCTGGAAGGATACTACAGAGTTACTCTTAGCAAAATTGTTCCCCGATGATTTAGAAAATGAGGATAATGAGCAGAATACACTCACGAGGGAAGCATCCATGACCTATAACCCCGAGCGAGAGGAAGAAAATAATGAAGAGCTCAACGTTACAAACTGGGACGTTGAACAAGCCATAAAAAGTCTTAAAAATGGAAAGGCCCCAGGCCCAGATGATATAAAGAGCGAAATCTATAAAGAAAACAAAGATATCTGGACTCCATACCTCGTAAGGCTTTTTCGCGAATGCTTAGAACAAGGAATCTTCCCAAACACGTGGAAGAAGGCAAAGCTGGTTATACTCCTGAAAGGTGAGGATAAGGATAGAACAAACCCTAAGTCATATAGACCTATCTGCCTGCTAAACGTCGTAAGTAAAATATTCGAAAAAGTAATCGCAGCGAAGATAAATAATAAAAGGCCAAATATTAATGAATGCAATTTACAATTTGGTTTTAGGAAAAGTAAATCTACTGAAGACGCCATCAACGAGCTCTGTAACAAAATTCAGCAACTTAATAATGACGAGTGTAAATATACTATAGGAATATTCTTTGACATAGCGGGGGCGTTCGACAACCTATGGTGGCCAGCTCTAATGAGAGAGATAAAAAAACTAAAAATTCACACAAAAATTTGGAAAGTGATTAAAGACTATTTTTGTAATAGAAGAATAGAAGTGAGTACGGCCGATGGAGTTGTGGGCAAAAGACCAACAAGAGGATGTCCTCAGGGGTCGGTTCTGGGGCCGATCTTCTGGGACCTAACCTTCCAGCCATGTCTCGAGATGCTTAATGAACTACAAGAGGTGGAACGGGTGGTAGGGTTTGCGGACGACCTGGCGGTGGTAATAAAAGGAAACAGCAGATTGGAGATAGAAAGGAAATCTAACGCCGTCACAAGAGAAATGGCGTCATGGTGCAGTAATAATAAATTAACAGTCTCAGCAGAGAAAACAAAATTCGTACTATTTAAAGGAAAACTTAATCTTAACAGAGGACCTATAATCAAAATTAATAATAAAACAATTAAGAGAGTACAAACTTTTAAATATTTAGGAATAACACTTGACGAAAAGTTAAACTTCAGAAAACACACCGAATTGATATCAAGCAAAGCAATCAAAATCGCACATAAACTAGTAAACATTGCGACAAAAGAACTAAGGATACCGATAAAAATTGTTAAGCTGTACCATGACGTCATCATAAGATCTTTAGTCGGATACGCCGCCAGTGTCTGGAGCCACCGGATGGACGATGTCAGACAAAGTCAAACAATAAACCGTGCTCAAAGGCAACTTCTGATAAGACTCACAGGAGCATACAGAACAACGCCGGTGGAGGCACTCCAGGTGGCTGCAGCAACCATGCCATTGCACCTACAAGTCAAAAAGCTAGGTGCTATGTATTGGATCAAAAAGAAGAATAACGAAAAAGTCACTAGGATACTACATGCTCCTGTGGACAACAAGCAGGATGTGCAGGAAATACTAATCAATGCATGGCAGCATCTATGGCAAGAATGCCCGAAAGCTAGAAGATTATATAGTATAATACCGGACGTGGTTGGCAGGATGGAGCTCGACGTGGAGATTACGGGAGGTCTGTTACACTTCCTCACGGGACATGGCCCATTCAGGCAGAAACTGAAGGATATGAATATAGTGGAGGATAACCTGTGTCGCGCCTGTGGGTCGGTCGCTACCCCGGAACACGTAATGCTAAAATGCGAAGAAACAGAAAACCTGGTTGGCGAACAAAGAACTCTCCTGGAGGATATGGAAATCGCTGAGGTTCTGAGAACACCAGAACTGGCGATTGTTCTCCAGGAGATAACCCAAAAAGTAACAGAGTATCACAGAAGGAAATTTATATCCGGAGGCGACCGAGGCCGGGCGCGGCGAAGACCAGAGGCTGACCAATAGAAAACAGATTAAGGAGCTGATACCGCATGGAGGGAAACGTGACGCGGACCTCGCGGGCGAGGCGAGTTTGCGCGGCCGGTTCGACGAGCGTGAGCTTCGCTATCAGCAGGCGGTATGGAACAATCCGGGTACTAGAACAATCCGAAACTGAAATACATAACGCAAACTAAACCTATAACAAAACTCCATTAAAAAGAGAGAAAAATTAAAATAATAACTAAATCAACAATAGTGCACAAAATCAAGATCAGTGAAAGTGCGTAATAGTGAGCGAGTGTGTGACCGCTGGAAACCAGCGGTGTCCTGGTGGGTGCCTTGCTGCAGGAATCCGGCAGCAAGAGACGCTCAAGTAGTAGTGTGCGTGTGTGTGAGTGGTGACGGGAGGCCAAATATAATAGAAGATTAGAAGATTAAAACAAGAAAGCGAAAAAAAATATAAAAAATAAATAAAACAGAAATTAAATGTGAGTGACCTGGAATCCGGGACACAAACATTCAAGCATTTTCAAATATATTAGCCTATAAGTGTTGTGTGTGTGATGTGATGGTGACTTGAGGAACAAGACAAACTTCGTAAGTAAAGGAGGAAGGGAACCAGAAATGGAAAAACAGAACGGACCAGCAAAAACTTTGTGAGAAAATTCCAGTAATACTTACGTTGCAGTCCAGCTTCATTTCCCTCCCCCTTTTTCTTATCGTTTCAGAAAAAGAAGAGGAAGCCATCTTGAGTCGACGTCTATGTTGTGCTGTCCTTGTGTGTATGTGTGTTGTTCTATATGTTAAATGTTTTCTGTATAAAATTGCAAATAAAAGATAATGGTAGGGCATCCCCCCCAAGAAAAAAAATTCCAAAATTAGGAATAAAGACCAGGAGAACATTCTGGACGCCTGGTCCAAAGTCCGTCCCGCACCACCCGAGGTCAAAACTGAGGGAACAAAGGAGCTTCTCGGACTGTCGGAACACCGGCAATCCGAGAATCTCTAGGGACTGCCTGTCCCAAAATGGGAAGAGCGAACAACTGCTCGTGCTGCACGCCCTTGGAAGTGCACAACCCATTTTGTGCAAAGAATGCATAGAGACAGGGGTGGAAGGTGGGTCTCAAAATGAAAAAAAAAATGAGTGAGAGCTCTAGATATACCCAATGATGTATAACACGAATGCATTTGATGATTGTATGCCCTTCCAGTTTGAACTCTTCTTCAGTTTCTTCATCGGTGATATCAGGATGACAACTGACAGTGTAGGCGATTTACCCGATGATGGTGGTTGCTGGAATGGTTTGCTGTCGAGTTGAGTCATGTTAGCTGTTTTTCAAAAAAAATCTCAACGCTGATACACTTGCCATATATGGTGAAATATCCTCTATAATCAGAGAATCTGATTGCTGATGTGAATGGATCGACCGGGGTCCACGTCTCACCTCACGCTGTGAAATACATACATGTAATAATCCATGATAATGAGAATTACCTACTGAAAAATAAGTTAAAACCCAGAGAAGTCATTAATGAATGGGTTGGGATCGGGTGGAACTTGACTTTGCGCAATGGAGGGTGGCAGTTACCTACACGCGGTGAGTTATGAATGACTTAATGTCTAAGTCACAGAAGAGCTGTTCAAGAGAAGAAAAGGAATGGCTTAAATACATTTGGAGCAAACGCAGTAATGTAGTATCGAGCGAATACTTGTAGACTATCCTTAATGTTCAAATAGGGCAGTTATATCATGTAACGAAATCGGTGTCTTGTGCGTATCAAATATCAGACTAATTGTAAGATTATTGTTTAAATATATGATTAGATACTGATTGCACTGCTATTGTATACATACATACGGTACATTGTAAAGAATATCTAAGTAAAGTATACCTAAGAAAAACTATCAGTTGAGTTAAATAACTCCTTTTAATTCTAACCAGTCTAACCACAAACCTGAACTGTTATTGCAAAGCGCTGCACAAAGAAACCCCCTGATATCGAGATAATTCTGTAATAGAAAAATATAGACTTTCTCCCTTTAAGATTTTCTGGAAATGACGCCACTCAGTATTCAATACGCATATTACAAGAAACATGATAAATGAAGTTCATGAACGTCTAAAGTTATTTCATGGTAAACCACTTTAATTGCATAACTTTTACCCCACTAAGCTAGAAAAAGGGTAGTTATGGGAATGTTTGTGAAGGCACAAGGTCGTTGGTAACCAACTAAATAGATTCGGGTCCATCGAAAATTTTAAATCATAGTGTGGCGTGCAAATGAAGAAATCTCCCATTCAAGATGATAACTGAAACATAATTCCTAGTATTTTGTAGCTGAGGGAAAATGCCATATTATCTAGCTTCCACTTGTACTGCACGGATAACATCCTCCCAATTTTATACCTTCAGATACCTGACTCGACTTTCAGCCTGACTCAAAGTTTATATAGATCGTGTTTTTCGTCTGAACTCCTTTCAAACGTTTTGGATTTGTGAAAGTCCTGAATCAACTTAGTCAAATTGGGAATACATTTAAAAAAAAACTCATGCTTTATATACTAAAATACCATTATATTATTCTAGGTTATTGCTGAAAAAGCACATAAAACTGGGAGTCAACGCTATCCTATAAAAGCTGAAATAAAGTAGGAATTACCTCTTCCAGTATATCATCAGAAAACGTAGTAACTCTTCTGCTAGAACTTGAAGAAAAGCTTGAATGTTTCATATTAAGTACTAAAGTAGATTCTGCTCGGAAAACATCATCCTCAGCATTTTCTTCATCCAAAGCAAGTTGAAGGAAGACGTCTTCTAAATTGCTCTTGTTATACCGTTCAATCACAGCCTGAGGAGAATCTTCCGCAAGCAATCGTCCATTTCTCATCATTCCTACCTTCAGTAAGAAACAGAATGACGATAGTACTTCAGCGGTGAAACTAAAATTCTAAGCTCAGAATGTATGTATCAACAAGAATAACCCAACTAACAATATACTAAACAGACTAAACAGTTGCAATCTTACATTATAATATAACTAACAACAAGTTTGTATAAATCAGTCTAGAAATTAACATTTCTTAACAAAATTTTGCTTTGTTGTACTTACAAGAAGACCGCCAATGAGATTATATAAAAACCTACCTTGAAACTTTGCTAGGAGTATCTACATAATATAGAGAGGTAATAGCTGCCCATATTAACTGCAAAGTACCGAGATAGAGGTTGGATTATTGGTCACGACAATTATATTTTTTTATTCAATCAAAAGCAGTCACATCTGGTTCACATTCGTCCTGGAATGAAACAATGCTGAGTTGTAGCGTCCCCTCCCACACCGCAACGCTCCTCACCAGAAACGTATTTAGGGGATCTGGAATCCCCAAAACTCATATATTTTTTGTATAATCCATATGATTTTGCCTCTTTTATAAACTAAAATGAACTTCGGTGGGCACAGAATGGCTAAATACGTCCCTGGCATGGAGTGCTGCGGTGTTGTAGGTGACGCTAAAATTCGGCAGTATCTCATTCCACGACGAAAAACACCGTGTATGGGGGTTTTCTCGGCCTTCTCCCGTTTCCTCCCTCTTTCTTCATTCGAACAATTCATCTCATCATCATCCATTCGGCCTGAGCCAAAGTTGCCTAAAGACCTTAAAAATTAAATTAAAATTGAAATTCCAAGACGAAAATGACAGAAATGACGAAGACGAATATTTTAATTAAAACAAATATACACTGTTCGCCATTAATAATGAAGCACCAGCAGGAGAGAACATACTCCCTAAATTTAGTAGATATATACCGTAGGGTACAATTAGCAACGCTTTGTGTTGCATGACATTGTGGCGAATGCGGAACAGAATTGCCGAAGGTTAGTAGCCTGTGGGTCGACCATGGGCGTTCAGAACAGCTGCAACACAGCTATGCATAGAGAGGATATCCTCGTGGACTATGGCAAGCCTTGCGTCTTCGATACGATGCCACAACTAATCAACTGTAGCTGGGGAAGGTAGTTGGTATGAGAGGTGTTATGCAATCATGTTTAATCGATGATAGATGAGGTGAACGCGCCGGCCAAGGAAGCAGAAGAAAAGTGTGTCCACCCACGTCCCACATTCGGGCGCGCGTTATCCTGCTCCAATGTGGTCCCTGGCACGGCATGCACAAAAGAGACCCAAATCGGGTCCAAAACATTGTCGATATACCGTTAACTCGTCACATGTCCGTCAATGCATAGGAGACACAAGCGGGCACCGGATCCAATTGCACCTCACGCCATAACACCTGGTGCCGGAACGATTTGGCATGTGCAAAACGTGTCATCAATCCCAGTGCCACGGTACCGGCAGATACGGATGCGGTTATCATGATGCTGTAGACAGAAGCGAGATTCTTCTAAAAAAAAGTATGTCCTGGTATTCAGCTCTCCATGTCTGACACCATTGTAGTCGCTCAAACATATGCTGTGCAGTTAGCGGAAGCCGCAGCAATGAACGCCGTCCAAATATATCCCACTCTGCCAGACAAGGTAGAACTGTTCGTGGGGACATTGGGTGCTGTGCGACATCCGCCGGTGCGTACGCCAGTGTTCGGGATGTGTGGTCATTAGAATCTGGCATGTCGTTGCGTAGTGCCTTCGTTGACCCATCGAGTCCATGCGCGCTGCATTGTGGACATAGTCCGTCCAATACGGTGGAAGGATAAACCACATGCACGATATGGCATAATTACTCCGCCATCAAAGGTGGAAACGTACGGACAGGGCTGCCGCAGTCGACAACGAGGCATTCTTCAACCATATACACACACTCATGTCACAACAACAGTCGTCTACCACTGCACTGTGGTTCTCTGGCCTGCTTCCGGTTGCTGTTCTTAGATAGTACACCCAGCGCGTCGAGTTGTCTTGCTGATCAGTTTATCTTTCCATGCTCTACATACTCCGCAAATTTTGCATTTATCCGTTGTTTCCTTCTTGGTGTTGCACTTTCAAAGGCGAGCAGTGCAATATAAAGATCCTCATGCTCGGATTCAACTACAGATGACAAGTACGCCAGTGTCCAGGCGCTTCTCCTGATCTGAATCCTGAATTCTAACAGTAGACTCATAGAATTGGCTTTCATTATAGATAGATATAAAAGCACTAATTTTCAGTAAGTAAAAATGAACTAACTGTTTAACTATAAAGGTAAGCAAGAACGTTCTGTCGCTTTTTCACCCACCACTTTCGAACATCGATATGTCACCTAAGGCGTACCTGGAAGATCAAAAATAGCCCCCAGCAGCATCGACGACCTTCTGCCAACGTTGTGGAAGGCCATGGATTCCATCGCGGTAGAACTTGGTGGGCCGTGAAGCGAAGAAGGTATCAAGTGCATTTTGCACCTCTACTAGGAATCTGAACTGGCGTCCTCTAAGGTGATTGTCCAAGGAATAGAACAGGTGAAAATCGGACGGTGAAATATCCGGGGAGTATGCGAATACAATAGTGTTTCCCATCCAAGGCGTAGAATGGTGTCCGAGGTCATCCTAGCCACGTGGAGCTTAGCGTTGTCCTGTAACAGGAGGACCCCTTTGCGATTCAGAAGTACTGGCTCCAGAGTTTTGAGTTTTTCTTGAACACGGCTCAACTGCTGACAGTACACAGTTGCATTGATGCTCTGACCAGGTGTTAGCAGTTCCCGATGCATGATGCCGCGAGCAGTCCACCAATCACACAGGGGGACCTTCTTCTGGTGCAGTGCTGGTTTCGGCTGTTTTGGAACCGGTTCATGGGATGCTAACCAATGATGACGGCACCGTGGATCTTCGTACAGGACCCACTTCTCATCACATGTCAACACCCTGTCCAGAAATGGCTCCTTCCTCAGACGAGACAGCAAAGAAACACAGGTGTCTGCTCGCGTTGCCTTCTGGTCCGGAGTCAAATCATGTGGGACCCATCGACCCAACTTGTAGTGCTTCCCAAGTTGATGGAGGTGATGCCGAATGGTTTCTCCACTCACACTGAATTGTAGTGCCAGTTCCTCACATGTCTGGCCACTGTTCGCCTCAATTGCTGCCTGAAGATCTTCATTTGGTACCTGTGTTGGTCTTTCTGCACGCGTCTTCGAGTGTTTCGTCACCGTCCTTAAACTTGGTAAACCACCGCTGCACTGTCCGCGTAGTCACGACACCCTCACCAGAGGCCTGGCATATCTTCCGCCCCGCTGCAGCTGCGTTTGACCCCAGTTTGAACTCGTACAGCATACACGCCCTTATGATGCTATGTGGAAGTCCCATGTTCACTCTGTCCTTCCGCACGTTCACGGTGTAACTGAACTGCCACAACCAGGTAGTATGTTGGCTATACCCACACCAACAACTGACCTTCGCCTGATCTCCATTCGCATTCAAGTCACGGTGTGAGGGCCAATTGAACACAGAGCTCCACAAAAAGCTACAAAACTTTCTTGGTTCCCTTATAATTGACTGCATGGTGAGTGGCTGATAAATAACTAGTCGCTGATGAATGACGAGGGAGCGTGCGCAAGGCGAACTCAAAAGCCAAGTGAATGACCAAATTTGGTTAAATATTGATAGAATTCTTGTGTAAACGTTCTCAAGATATCAAACTTGGTATGTATTTGTCATCCGGGTTTTGTATTGTTGAGGATAGGATATTACCAAATTGATACATATAAAATTGGCACAATGAAAACAATTATATATTTTTAGACTCTGTAATTAAGTATCTACCTTTGAGAATAACTGTTGAATGTCTTGATGACAGTTGAAATATTCTTGTACTGCCAAAGTTATCATGGAAAGGTCAGAACTCCTCATGTTATGGCACTCACGTGTGCGACACACGCGCATAGTTGAAATAATAGTAACACTTTTTTTTATCTTTTACTGCGAAACTGGTATGTTCTCATCACTTACAGTTCACACTTCCGAGAGCACGTGAAAATTAAATCCAGTGGCGGATTCAGGATTTTAGTGAGAGGGTGGCGGAAGTGGAATAGACAAGGGATGGCTCTCAGTGATACTAGGTTCTTTGTGCGTTCAATTATTATTATTTTTTTAATTGTCCGTGTCTTTGGTAGTACGTCTAGAAAGTTTGGTTGAAATATTTCATGGCCAGAGTTCAAGAGTGTTGATTTCCAAACTTTTTAACTCGTTATTCTCCAAAACTCACTTTGCGGAAACATCCTTATTGCGTAAGCTCTTCAATTGTGTATATATTTATATGGAGCTAATTAGACTAACGACATTTTAGATATATTATACAAGCAAAAATAAATAAAAGTAAATAGGATACGGGTCTGAAAATTAATTTGAGAAAAGGCTTAGCTTTGTGACGTTAAAATACATGTCTTGGGAGTTTGGACAAATGGAAAATGAATCTAGGATACGGAAAAACTGCCGAAATTACTAAGGTCCATATCTTGTACTTAGTACTAGTAATTCTCTTCTTGTTTTTAACACTTTTATCGCTATCCAGTTGAAATCCAGAGCAGTTCTTAATTCAGAGATAATTTTATTTGTTCCGTTTTAAGATGAACGCCAGTACAGGGTTGATTCTCGCAATAAAAAATGAATGTATTGAGACCTTTGGTATGATTTAATGCTCAAATGCAATATTAAATTTATTTGAAAATATTAAACTTCAATATCATTACAAGAACATATTACTGACCTTATCAGCTTGCCTGGCTTCTTCAATGTAGTGCGTTGTGATAATTGTCGTAACCTTGCTTACATGCGAAATGGTTACTAAATGATTCCAGATACTGCAGAATAAGAAGCATAGATTCTCAATTATATAAAGAGGGGAATGCAAAGAAAATCTTCAAAATGTAAAAAATATTTTTGAACATTTAGAACATGTAAAAATATTTTAAGGTAGCGCAAACTGGTTTCAGATGTTATCAACAAATAAAGAACAATTTAAGATAGTGTAAACTAGTTTTAAATTGTATGAATATTAAATAAATAAATTCTGTTAAAAAGAGTTGAGTGAAATTCACAGATAAGTAATCTATATTTAAAACTGGACCAATCTTCGACGATAAGGTAGTTCCATTTTGGAATTGGCTTTGGTAAAAGGTAGATCATCATATTCAAAGCTGAAGCGGGTCACTGGGAAGTTTTCAACCGGGTCTATGCCTGGCATCCGAAGGGCAAAGCAGAGTTTTTAATCATTTCCATACGTTTTAACACTGTTCCTTCCAAGGGCGACTGGGACCGAAGGTGTTACGGGTAGTGATTTAAAAAAAAAAAGACTTGGAAAACTTGAACAGCGAAAAAAAATTTTGTGCTAGTTTTGTTTTGAAAATAATGTGATTTCTTTTTTACTATTATGGACCCCTAATATCATTTGATTATTAATGAAATAGCTAGAATGTTATTTCTTGTTACAAATATACATTTAGAATTATAACTTCTTTTTTGGGACTCTCCCTGAAAAAATGTACTTGCATTATGGATCTTTTCTCAGCCTAAGCCAAAGATACCTAAAGGTAATAAACGAAATTAACTAACGGAATATTTCTCTCGTGTACAGGGGCGCTAATGAGATAAATTTCATTCCTACTCTAAACTGAAAGTTTGTTTTAATTTTGTTTAGCGTAAAGTTATTTAATTTTACTAAATTGAAACTAGAAATTCATAAGAATCGTATTGAATTTTTGTGATGAAAAAGCAATAAAACCAGTGGTTTTTACGTCGTGGAAAAATAAAAACAATTTTTCAGTGTTTTTCCCAACAATTTCCTTTTTTCCCCGGCCTCTACATCACTAGTTACGCCCAGAGGACAATAAATACGACGCTGAAAATTTCCAGGCCAGTATAGTTCCGAGACCGTTCAATCGGGTTATTCGGGTCAAGTTTCGGACCGGATCACTAAATCAGCGAAAGTGGTCCGGTTTCAGCTCTGCCCTAAGATCTACGATTGTATTCCCATCTGAGTTGAAACCGAAATCATGGGATAAAATCCCTCCTGGAAAAATACTCCTAGGACAAAATCCTCTCCATGAAAAATATTCAAGAGACAAAATTCCATCTCCCAAAATTGATTGTTATGAGTAAAGCCCGGAAATTCAGGCATTTATTTTACTTCAAATAGACAGGCAAGAAGCACTTATTATTACTGAAATATGCACTTAAAAAGGCATTATAAAATTTAAAATTATGGCTTATCCTCACTTTATATATATATACGAGTTAGTGCCAAAATGCCCTGTCCCTAAACGCCCTGCCTGAGAAATTCATTGTTTATAATGCCAAAACGCTCTTCACGGAAGAGCAGATCTTATCATATCAGAAATACCCTGCAGATCCGTGCCAAAACGCCCTTTCACTTTTCCAATCTAGGAGCCTCACAGGAACACCCAGGAATATGGAGAAGATGAGATAAATTAGTTTACTTCACATCCCACCCCCAACCATATTCCTAGACTGCTCCTAAAGGAACCCTGTCATTGATTTCATTGTTGCGAAGAGCAACTCGTCATGGGCGAATGGCACTAGCAATTCTCTCATCTAAATTAACGTATTTGCTTTTCCTTCTCTTTGTATCCAAGTGTAATTCTGCTCTCATTTGCAATGTGTCTCATTTGCATATCTCCGATATTTTCATTTTCCAACCAGTTCTGCACAAAATAGTCGTTGAACTGTGTAACTCTGTCAATTGTTGGCGACGTCTCCATGATGGTTAGCCAATCCTCCTCAACGTCCACCGGTGCACTGAAGCAGCTACCATGCGAATGTCCATTCAAATTTCTTCAATATCCCTGTATATAGTTGTCATGCCAAGGTCCTACACCTCTCTCCACAAACACTGGTTGAAGTGAAAGTTACACCCCTGTAACTTGCATTCAGGAAATTGTTGCCGGAGAGCCGCTACAATTGAGAGTTCGAAATCGACAATCATGGTCTTGGGCTCCCACGCCGGAACGTGCGACTTCAGCAATGAGAAAAGTTGAACGTGTCTCTGGTTTCGAAAGGAAGGAGGCAGTACACAGCAGGCCTAACTAAACCCTACACCTCGACATGGGTTGTGTAGATTTGCGAAAAGTCTGGAAAGATGAAAGGGTTCTGGCACGCATCTGCAGGGTATTTCTTAACTGATAAGATCTGATCTTGCGCGAAGGGCGTTGTGGCACGACACCATATATACAGTAAGGCTGTCAAAACTATCCGGATAATTATTCATCCGGATATTGTTAGAATAATTATCCGGATAATTTCATTATTCGAATCCGAATAATCGGATATCCGATTAATCGGATATCCGAACAACGGAGAAACGGATATCCGATTAATCGATTATCCGAAAAACGAACAAACGGATATCCGTTTATTCGATTATCCGAAAAACGAACAAACGGTTATCCGTTTATTCGATTATTCAAAAAACGAATAAACGGATATCCAAATAGCTGTTGTCCGATGAACAATGAAACTTATAGAGCAAAGAAGTTTGAGTAATGTGGACCTCTATTTTTAGTTTAGTGCAAAATTATCTTCCTACAACAAGTTGTTAAATATTTTAAAAGCAGAATATTACTGTACTTTTAGACTTCAGCAGCTAATGCTGTGAAGCTTTAGCGCCCG